>BGZK01000067.1:600000-881947 GCA_005406025.1 Eumeta japonica | reverse complement strand
TTTATTTTTATTTAACAACCTTAAAGCAACGTATGAAAGATAAATTAGAAATTTGGCTAACAAAATAATTCAAGTTTTAGATAAAAATAATTAACTATTTAATTTTTCATTATTCAGAAATTCGTATGAGAAATGCACGACCATTTCGGATGCCGAATGGCCATTTTTACATCATATATGTCGTACTCGTTGTGGTCCCAATCCCACTCCGTGTACTTGATTTCGTCTCGATCTATATCCCGATTTCGGTTCTGTGTCCAATATCGAATCCGGTCCACCTTCGATTCAATTGCGATAAATTAACAATCAATTTTTTAGGTTTTTTTTTTAATGTTCAGTCAGGAATCCTTAACATTTTCAGGATAAAAGCACCATAAATATAACCCCGTAAGATTCTCTACTTTCCTGTCTATATAAGTAATTGGATATATTTATTAATTTTGATTTTTAAAATGCCATAAACGTGATCGTTTGGCATAAAAATATATGTGACACTTTGAAAATTAGAATTTGATTCATAGAAGCGGCTGTTCGTCCACTAGAGAATGGTCACAGTTAATAATAGTAAAGAACTAATTTTCTTTAATACATTTCTAGCTTAGAATCATATCCTAATACATGTGTGTCTATACCATTGGTAGTTACGAATTTATTTGATGATTTTTTTGTCGTAAAGAAATTATAAGAATTTATTGTAATAAGAAGTAATGTGCATATACAATCAAAAATAAAATGAATTTACTACCGGTTCAGAAATACAAGAAGAAAAAGAAATTAATTTCCTATCATTTTGATATGCATTATTACAAAAATTACTATTTTCGTAGCCAGTGCTATAACCTATTTTTAAATAGCTTATTATTTAATTATTCTACTTTTAAAAATTTAAATGTAATACGTATAAAACCATCTATAAATGAATTATTAAGTTATGACAGTCGGAATTTCATATTTGTAACCATAAGATATTTTGCTGTAAGCGTTCTAATGTTTTTGATTTCACACATAAAATTATATTTATGTGTTACACTAATTTCTACGTTGCTGTGCTGCTACATTTACAATTATGGAAAAAGAGGTGATTTATTAAACTAAAGCTGAAATGAATTTCTTGGGAGATTCTTAAATCCAGAATTCAATAGAGAAATCTGCATCAGCATCAATATTTAAAAACGAGAATATTTATAAAACGATGACAGTGAAACATTATGTAAAAAAATTAACATATTAATAAAAAAACGGAGTGGCGAAGTGTCATAAAAGTTAATGGAATTCGGACCCTGGGGACGATAAACTAGCCCTGTCATAAAGTACAGCCATTTTGAATCCACACGTTTTTCTTTATTAAAATATTCACCCTTCATTAATACGACAAAATAAACGTAAAAATATGAAAGATATTATTTTAAAAATATACAATAATATTGACGTGTGAGTGGTGCATTTCCTTGGTTTAATTTAATAAAGAGCTTCTTTTTAAAAACAAATTAATAAATGTATGTTGAAAAACGAAAAATAAAGAGATTTCACAAGTAAATATCGATAAGAAAAAAAAACAAACGTCGTCAATAACTGTTAATGGGTATTAAACTGAAAAAAAATGTTCAAGATTGTACAGAATCAGACGCTTTTCTTTTATAAAATTAAAACTGCTTACGTTGCGAAAGTCGTCACGACTCCGTTTATTTCGATGTCTGTGCTGTTTCAATGAACCGATTTAAGGCCGTAATACGTACGTAATACGGGATGTAATGTTTTCTATTTCTCGTATTTCTAAAAAAAACAAGAAAAGTTTCAGAGCATTTTCATTTAATTTACGTCAGTTTTGTTTTTCAAAATTTTGCTATAAAAATATTGTATTGTGTAATATGTTTTACAAACCATGTTTTATTTTTCCTCATGTTTTGTTTTATGAAATTTTGCTACAAAATGCAGAATATTTTCCAAACTCTGGTATTACTCCACTTTTAATTTAATGTTTCTCTGTGTATCTACAATTTAATTTTTTTTTCTTAATTTAGACGTGATTTGACCATGCTCTTTTAATTTTTTAACTGTTAGGTAAGTGGCCCGTTACTCATAAAAATATGAGCTGATGGTCGATCAATGCTATTCACAGATTGCTGATAATTGCAGTTTTTACAGCCGATTTTCCGAATATGATTTAACTAGTCAAGCAACGATTGATTTTTTTAGTAACTTGCGATTTAACGACCGGTCGACAATTGACCGGTCTTTGTGAAATTTAACAGCGCATGACATTACCAGGTCTAAAAGTGACAGCGTAGATTATTATCGTATATTTAATGTAATTTATGTCTTCGTCGGCACAGAGTCAAGATACTATGACAATTTATTAGATAATAGCTTAAATAACTATAATAAGTGTTACAAATGTATACAGTGCGATGGCTAAGTCAGCACAATAATATTCGACCCTTTTGGCTCCAGGATGTTATGTTTAATTTAGTGTAGTACTTTATGGAGGACAGTAAAATGCTACAGTCGGGAACAAGTCGTAGCCAAATGGCGCGTTCTCCCAGTTTTTTTACGACTCTCGTACTTATTAAACTACTGGGGCAATGGTTTATTGTAAGGCAAAATTTTTGGATCCGTACACTCATTGTGTGTTAGTCTCACAGATGTATGTAGTTTGTCTTGGATGCATGAGTCTTGTCTGGCGTTCTGTTGACTACAGTCATTTACACTGATGACGTCATGTTCTCGATCACGTCCGATATCTTGAGGAAATTTTATACAGAATTTACTGTGATGTGTGTGAAAAATACATCGACATATTGTGACAGTGAGCAACCATCCAGCCAGCCTCCAAGACACAGAGGTTAGCACTTCAACTTCACCATCTTTGGCTGTTGAAACAAAAAACGTTTTAACTTTCCAATTTATACACAGACTGAAAATACGTTATAGTCTAGGCTAGATCCTAATTTACGCCTTCTGCGGTGGCCCCGGCGTGCTCGTCACTACTACGCTGTCACTTCTGCAGCTACACTCTGCAACACACAGAAACGAAATAAAAGGTTATAGCTTGGTTTTATATGTATTTTTACATTACAAGGTGTAGCGTAAACCCTATCAGCGATGTGCTTCTAACTATTATTTGCAATAGTTAATTGCTAACTGTTAAAAAACAAACGTGTCGAAATATTGGTATTCTTAGTGATATTGAAATTTGTGACATTAATTTAATGCCATAAATGTCTCTAAGACTAATTTAGTTAACTGCCAATCATGAAGTAAAAACAACGTATTTTGACATGCTTAGTTTTTAACTTTAATATTTCAAATAAGAGTTCGAAGCACACCGCTATATCTATTTGTATTTCAGCATTACAAGTCACTTGTAAGGTGGTTGCGGCTACTAGGAACTTAAGTTTTAAATAAAATTCCTACCCAAAATTTGAGCACAAGAATCTTATTTTATCGTTGTTATTACACAAAAAAAAATTACTGGCATGAAGCTGTAGTTTTATTTATAACAACAAATTTATTGTTTCGATTATAGGAAATGTATTTTCAGCAATAGAAAAAGATTCTCATTTCTATGAATCTGTCAAGAAAAATGCATGTATATTTTTTTGGGTCAAACTCAAAATAAGCATCAGGAATCGATTTATCATCCACTTATCCGGATGGACTAAAAGGAAACCTGTTAGTTTACATTTAGTTCTTTTAGTTTATTTCTTTTGAAAAAAATTGAAGAATCGAAAAGATGTCTTTAACAACAATGTAAAATTAAAAATAATGTTGAGAATATTTCTCTAAAAGTGCCTAAGAAATTAAATAATATTTATGTTACATCACAATTTAAGGGTATCACCATGTGAAAAATCCCATTTAATGGATTTAACTGTTTGTGCTTGTACGATCCATAGAAAATTTTATACTTGCTTCAACGGTAAAGGAAGTCAACAAAACGTTAAGGTGACGAATTAGAAATTTTGGTGATAGGGCTCGGAATTTTTTTTTGTCGTACATGTTATTGAAAATAAGCAAACGCGTGCGTGTTTTAGTACTCAGTACAGCGGTGTGCGGTAGTTGTATGACGCTATGTCGTATTAATACTTCATAACTGTATCACCTCAGAACCATTAGTTAAGCAACAGAATTTTACCAGTCAAGTTTGACTGAAGATAGCTTTCGATCGTCACTCCAGACCGCTTTCTCAGCTGACCACACCGCACCGCCCTCTGACAAATGCAAGGAGATAAATTAATTTCGCTATCTGGCGGACGCGGCGCCCGGTGGGGGCGAGCCCCGTACGGCCGCGCGCGTTGCGACAATTTTTTATGATGTTTGTTTCGAGTTCGGAGAGTGAATTTCCTTCGCCGGCCTGATTAGGACTCGCGGAACGCCCGCCCTTATTTATGCCCTTGTTTTCGTTACATAGGTGGAAGATGAAAAGAATAAAACCGACGGGACGCGTCGTCAAAAGTTTCACAATTTTCCTCCGTGCTTGTATTTCGTTTCCGGGCTATAAATTTTCTTGTTAATATTTATCAGCGTCGTGTTCACAACGTGCAATATACCTGCTAGTTTCCGGACTTAGTGATCTTCGTGAAATAAGATATTATAACACATAGAGAAATGTATGTCATAATACATATATCATAATACATAACAAAATGGACATACCTCCGGACGTTATATTGAATTGAAAAATGACACATAATAAAGAGTTTAAGTTTACCTTATCATACAATCCATTACAATAATAAAAAATCCAATGTTTATGCGTAATTTGTTTTGATATTTTAGGAACATATTTTCATGGCAACTGTCTATCGATATTATTAACTATAGGTATTACAAAAAAATGTTTGTTGAACAGTGCTGTTTAATTTCAAAAAATTGAAACCAATTAAATATATCCGTTTTTATTACGTGAAATATGTATTTTTATTAAGAAACTATAGCATACTTATTATACGTAAATTATATTGGTTATTATTACTATTATGGAACATTAAATCCATTATTTATTAGGTTCCATATTTTATAACTAAATATAAATATATATTTTATTAATTTTCTTTAATAATCCAACGAGAACGGACACAGATAAAAAAGCGAAAGGATAAAATAATAATAAACAAGTGTAAGGATTAAACGGCATCCATGTACATAAAAATAAAGCCTTTTAATTCTAACACATCGTTAAAATAATATACATGAAAAAAATATGTACGTAATATCATATTAGTTTCTAAATACGTCTGATCGATCGCTCCTAACTTATAAGATATGTTAATACATTACTCACGCGATAAGTAAGACCCGGTAAGGGGATAAAAACAGCTGATTCATTAGATCACGTTACTAAACTCGTTAGCTGTCCGATATTCATTGGGTAACAAATGGATATCCGATAAAGGGAAATCATAAAAAGCCATCACCTGTCCCGGCACTTCCCCGGCGCGGCGGCGCCCTCTGTACCTCGTAATTAATAAGAATAAAACACACTGCGGAGGTCTTAAAACCCATTTAATTCTTGATAAGGGTAACAAATTGGATGAAGATAGCGCGGACGTTGGAGACAGCGAGATCGTAAGTGCATTGCATCGATAAACTTCTCCGTAAAGGTACTCGGTCAAGTGTTATATACGCGCGGTCGTATATTATATATTTATTATATTAGATTATTCAATCTAATCCGGTTTCCGTAAGATGTCGTAGTAATACATATATCTCCTTGGTTCTGCCCTAAAATGCGACTAAGAAGTTGTAAGCATCTAAACATCCATCGATATGGGGACAATTATCTAAATTTGTGTCGTGCCAGATCTTAATCACTCCATTACTAAGGCATAGCTCCCACAATCTTTTTGTTTCAGACCGGAGGGCTCGGTCTCGTGTCGCCTATACTGTGGCCTAGCGCGGGTCAGAGACTACTAATAACTGTGATCAGTACATTAATGACAACGTCCGCGATCAACGTCTTAATTTCCTCTCCTCAACTATCTTACTCTCTCTTTCTCTATTTACTTTCTCTGACAGATTCTCTTCGTGAATTGAATCGAGTACCTGGTTGTGATTTGTAAGCAACGCTTTTGTGCAAAATGAGTCATAAACGATTTTAGACCGTACCAAGCAAAAAATCGAACACACTGGTACTAAGATCACGACTCTGCCTGCCGATCGTGCTCATTTAGGTACATCTTTTTATAAGAGATTTATGCTTATGCTATGACATTAGTTAACAGTCAGTGATTCAAGTTTGTATGGATTATGAAATCTTGATCCATAAAATGCTCGCATTAAATTCACAATATTATCTAATTATCTAAAGTTTTATAAAATTATATGACTGAATATTATAATATTATTTTTATTTTTATTTTTTGATACAAAATAACAATATTTGTATAGATTGAGTACATATTATAATATAATTTAGGAAGTAATAATTTATATCGTATGAAATCAAATCAAAAAATGTCTTTATTTCGTAGGTAACAGAATTACTCTTCAAATACGTCCTTAAGGCGTTCTTTTGGTATTAACATTAACACCCATTCCGAATGCTGTTTCGGTTTCGCTCAAATATTCTTGACACATAGTCAATAAAACTAGCACGGCATTTGAAAGTTACATGAAACAGTCTGATAGTCGAGCAGTTAAGTTCAACGAATTTTTTTCATTAATATATTCAAATACGGCAAAATAGCCCTTACTAGCTTTTACCACTTTTCTTTTTAATAAAAGTTTTAAATTTATGAAATGGCAAATTATGAATTTCAACTGGGACCTTATTATAAAAGCGCACACATTGCTTCTTAAATGATTTGCTAACTTCGCACAGTCTGATTTTATGAGCAGCAAGTTCATTCTTATATCTAGTGTTAATATTATGAATGTCGCTCATTTTCTGGAACGATTTTATATTTCTTTTGATATATGTTTATTGTATTGTAGTATAGCTGTCGTATACGTATTGTGACGGTATAGTTAAAATATTAAGTTCTTTAAATTTTTCACTGAGAGATGCTGTTGATCTCAAATTATAAGTGGTACGAATAGTCCGCTTATGCAGCAAAAATTGTGTTTTATATTGGCTGCATGACCCCACAATAAAATTCCATAAGTCATGAGACTATGAAAAGGACTAAAATAAACTAATTTCGCGGTGTTTTCATTGGTAAGCCAACGACTTTTTATACTGCAGAACTAAACTTTTTTGGCAATTTTGTTATATGGAAATTCTACTGTAACTTAGTATCTAAAGTCAGACCAAGAAATAGGGTCGTGTCCACAATATCCAGTATCTCATCCCTGACTGTTACGTTTGTATCGACTAATTTAGGATTAGACAACGAAAAATTAATTATTTTTGTTTTCTTCCTATTGAGCAAAAGATTGTTAATTGTAAACCACTCGATTACTTCTAAGATAATACTATTTACTTAGTCAAAATCTGGTTGTTGTCTGTTGACCTAAAAAGCAAGGAAGTATCATTAGCAAATAGTACAATCCCATACTCGTCCTTCACTAGGTGCGGTAGATCATTAATATAAACTAGAAATGGAAATGGTCCAAGAACTGTACTCTGTGGCACATCCACATTGACTGCAGATCCCGAAGACATCTCATCATTAACATTGACATTGAACTCTGCGACTCAAATATGGCTTCAGAAGTTTAATTGGGAAACCCTTAACGCCGTAGTGACGTATATGACGTATAGTATCAATAAAAAGTGAATATTTTATTTGAATTGCATTAATCTTTTAATAATTAAAAATTTAAAAAATAAGTGTTTGTATTATGCAGTTTGACATATATCATTACCTAATTAATTACAAGGCATTTATTACTAAATATTGTTTTTTCTACTGTTACTGAGCGCTGAAATATTTTAGTGACGGATATAAAAAGCAGGCGATCGGCGGCTTTATTACGTAAAAGTAGAAATTGTTTGCGATTCCGCAATCGATTTGCGAGTCGAAATTGTTGGGTATAAAAAATGTTATTCTTATACGCATTTTTGAGCGACTTTTAAGCATAAGATTTAATTAAAACTTTGCACACTTATCGAGGACCGGTGACTGTATAATGATATGGTATAATTGAACTGATGTGATGATGGAGTCATAAGGTAGGCACACGAAATCTATAACGGAATAGCATATCCTAGTTGTATTTGAGCTTGTTGGAGTTGTCTTAAGATGTAATCTTACCATGAGTGATTTTCAGGGTCGGATGATGAAGCCGGAAGGTAAGCGCTAGCACTCCATAAAAGAACAACGTAGCCTGGCCTTATTTGGGCTTAATGGAATTTTTTAAAGAGCACTTTAGGCATAATTGGCTGACAAGGTCTGATGATGGAGCCACAAATTAAACACAGAAACTCCGTAATGAGACAACGTATCCTAACCGTATTTGGTCTTGTAGAAACCTTCTTGAGGCGTACTTTGACCATGAATGATTTTCAGGGTCTAATGATACAGCCGGAAGGTAAGTACGAGTACTCTATAATAGAACAACGTATGCGAGCGGTGTTCGCGGTTGTTGGAATTGTCTTAGAATGCACTTTATCCGTTTCTGTGCCTATCTTCTGACTCCATCATCAGATCAGTCTAATTATACCATATTATTGTAATGTCATCGGTCCTCGATAAATGTGCAAAGATTTCATTTAATCTAACGATTTACATAAAAAAAAGTAGTTATTCACTTTATACGAAATACGAATGACGGAAAATCGCTTGTAAATCGCTTGAGAATCGCTATAGACCAGCCTTCGATTTGAGTGCGTAATTGTCGAATAATTGCGAAATCGCGATCCCTAACGGTTTTTGAATTCAAATATGCGAATAAATTTCATTTTGGTAATTCAGTGATTTCATTTTAGAGGTAAAACTATTAATAGAAAGACAATTTTCGTTTCAAAATATGAACTTGAGAATGAACAAAATAATTTTTAAAAATTATAAAATTATGCAAAATCAGAAATCGATTTCTTTTAGATAACATGGCTGCGGAGAAATGCTAGTCGACAATTGATGCATCCAAAGTTAATCAGCTCTTTATATTAGTATATATATATATATATATATATATATATATATGAGTTATTAGCATACACCCACACCTAAGGTCATTAAGTTGCCAAATTTATAAATTTATTTAATAAAAATTAATGTTGTTTACGTTGGGTCAAAAATTTACTTCTTCACCATTAACTAAAGAAAGCAGCAATAACTGCTTAAATTATACTTAAATAAATTATTTTATCTATTAACGAAGTTGAATTAAATTACTGCATGGCCGTTCTCCATTCACTTAAACGTACGTAGTTTGCCGCCATTTAAATTTTTAAGTAATTACTTAGCAAAGTAATTCACTGCCTATTTAAAGTCATGACATGATTTGAGTGAAATTGCTTTTCTCTCATTCGTATTTTGAGAATATTGTAAATTTTTCAGGAGCGGTATCAAAAGAAACTTATGAAAATGAGTAGGTTTTATTTTCAATTTTAACTATATCTGAAAACAAAAATTAATGGCTCTACATTTCTCAAATGAATATTCTGTATTTGATTGGGCCATATTGATGATTCTGTATAAACGAATAAATCAGCATGCAACATTCTAGTTAGACTAGTTTCTATTTTAATACAGTCGTAGTATGATTCCACAAAAATATTGCTATCAATTCTACACGAGCCACATGTAGTTTTTTAATCCATAAACACGTTGTTTCATGAATTCCATGCGCTGTTTTATTGTCACGTGTCACGCCAGAAAATCGTAAAAACGCTGCGCTACCACAATAAATTGCGTGAGATGGCGGGTAAAACACGATTTGCATATTATCACACTTGTCTCGGCAACCCTGGTCGCATGTTGCCCAACTATGATGCCTCGATGTCGGCTTATTAAAACGTTATTAATGTCTTGTCGTTCCCACTTTACGATGTCAATACATTATTTTTTTTTTTGGTTAAAAGTTTTGTTTTGACTCCTGGTAGCTTGTATTAGTGGTCGAATATGCTATTTATGCAAATTTGGATTACGTGTAACAAGCTATCGCCATTTCGATTCGATTCTAAATTCTTCTGTTTAAATAGAAATGTTCATAATTTTACATATTTTCACTTCGATGATCGCTATAATTTCGTACAAATTATTTCTGTCACACTTTCGTTACTTATTAATGAAATTACAATTAGTGTAATAATTTAGCGGAGTTATTTTAATGACTATCAATTATATTCCAAGTATTAGAATTATGAAAAATATATCTTATTAGTGCGAATCAAATTTCATACCTACATTACATTACTTCTTACACTGTACATAATTTTCATAATACATATCATCCCTAATTTTCGTGTAATATATACAGTAAAAATAAAATATTAATGTACTTACCTTAAAAACAACTTCAAAGAAGCGGGAAACTTTAAAGCCCACTTAAAAACAACGTTCAACGACGGAAAAGCTCTCGGAAAGAGTTTTAAAAGCCAGTACCTACGCAATATTATTAAGGACTCGCCATTCGTAATTTGTGAAATGAAAATATCCCCCCGGCGAGCCGCGACGAGCGCCGGCTTCGGCCGACGCTTACGCGCGCTAATGTGATTTTTGAGTAATTAGAGCCCTGGCCGACGTTTGATGTGACTGATTAAGTCGCGCCTTTTCACTCGCTCGGCATGACCGTGCGATAAAGCTGTGTTTTCGAAAGCATCACTTGTAAGTGGTTCACCTTGCACTTGGCTATCATCTCCTGAAGCCATCCCAAATTGTGTCAAGAATTATGTCTGTGCAATACAAGGAATCGAATACGCACGTTGGTTTTGTTTTGTATTAACACCGATGTGGAGCCTCCTTCAATGGAACAAAATAATTCTTACCAGACTCTCCGATCCAAAAAGGATATTTGTTTATATCCCCATATTCACGGTTTATGTACGTTTTTCTTATACTAGCTGTTATCTGTCCGCCGTGTTACGTGTAAATTAAAATTGGAATATTTTTATTTAATTTTCACATTTAATTAACCTGTAATTTAAATTTGCTTCCGGTTTCTAATCACTAGATTTCCTGTAATACAAATAACAGAAATTGATAAAAAATATCCTATTTCCTATACCATACTTACAATACAAAATTACATCAGTATCAGTTCAGCAGTTTCAGTGATTCAATAAGAAATATTTAGAAAAACTTTCACATTTATAAATATATAAATTTATACGAATTCAAAGTTATTTTCATGTACCAAAGAAGAGAAGAAACATTTCTCTCTCTCACTTCGACGTGTCATTTTCTATTCTATTTGTACTGGCCGGCGTCACTTCGTTCTACTTATCACATCCACGGAATACTTTTTACATGTCGGTCTACACCTTCACGGCAATAATATATTAGCTTCTATGTTGAAGCTTGTAAGTGTGTTGTCATACACCACTACGCCTAACAGAAGCGGGATTAGCAGATACTATCGTTTATCATCATAATGTGAGCTTAAAATTAATATCATCAGACAACGAGAAATAACGGATGGATACAGTTTTTCACGAGCATCGAGGAAATGAAGAAGGACTTTACGTTTCTTGCTGTGTTTTTTTTTTTGAAGAAATGAACCGAACCATAAAAGCATAATAAACGTCAATTATAAATGTAACATTTCTTATAATTTACCTTTTACTTGTCTTTTGGTGCGATCAACCGAAAATATTGTTACTGCTGGAAGTCACCTATTAAAGTATACACCTTGAACGACAACTACTAAAATGTATTAAAAATAAATAAGTCGTTTTGAAACTCAAACCATTTCCAACCCTTACTTACGCTAACAATAATATATTTTAACGATTGAAATAAATTACATTATATATCTGTCCGCAGCTTCGTCCGTGTGGACGGACATAGAAGGTGTTCCTTAATCTTTAATGTAGAAAAATCTTATTATCAATCCTAATTTCATTTCCGCTTTTAATTCGGTTCTCGCTCTGGCTCACCATTTGCGTTTCCAATTTGTAGGAAGTCAAGACAAATGCTAGTATCAAAATAAAGTATAGAGGATGTTACTCTGTGGTAACGTAGATTTCTATGTAGTGAAAGAACTTTTATATTTTACACAACTCCGCTACCACTCCCAGAGCACAACTTTTTTTCTTGACATCTTATTTAAATGAATAAAGCCTTCAGTCTGCTCTAAGCTAAGTTCTATCTACCTATGAAAATTGTATTAAAATGTATTTAGAGATTTCAAAGATAAGTGTGAACAGATCGAATCGGTTTATCTTAAATTAATTTTCTTGTTTCGTCCTCTCTCCATTTAATTTGTATCCTTTATTATAATTAACTAATCATATTTGAAAATAATTTATACATATATACATAGTTTATTAAAATTACTCTCATAATTTCGATATTACTTGAAGGTAGTTATGCCTAAAACAGTTGATATAACTTTAGGCGACAGCCGTAAACATTTCACGACATCTCTAATCTACGTCTTAAGATGGATCATGCTGTGTATTTTCATTCCTGAATAATGGGAACATTTTGTTGTTGATTAATAGACATAGCATAATAGTCATATACAATACCCATAGCAAAGACGTAAACACGGGTTTTGCATTCGAATTATTCATTTATTATCGTTATACTATAATATAATAAAATATTAACACTATATTTTATACATATAGGGCCATATAAGCTTAGAAATTAAATAGATTTTTGGGAATTGGGATATTTTAAAATGAGTACGTTCTATTATTAAAAAAAAATGAAATTACAAAACTTAATACACGATAACTATACAACGTTTCGTAATATCTCCTCAAATATCTTTCAGTTTAAACACGCATGAACTTAAATTCATAATTCGGTGTTTGCCTGGAACATGAGGTAACATGTAGTACGCATTCCGCACTGTATGTTACAGGCAAGCCCGTAATTCTGAATTTCCGCGAATAAACAACTCACAAAATAAAGTATCCTTAAGTGTCAAATATGTGTAAAAATTAAAAGAAATATTTACCTTGCTTTTGTAGATTAAGTATTGGGTTGATTATAGCCTGACGTTGTGCTTCGCTTTAACAGCTAATTAACCCGTTATTTCAAACTGTCATTTTTCGCTGCATGATGGTAATATTTAATAATGTCATTCTTACCATTCTTAGATTTATAACGTATATATAACTGACATACATATGCAGTTTTAAGACATGAACTTCTAATTCAGTCAAACATATATGCAAACATAACAGGTCATTAACATGTTATACTACGTATAAAAGGAACAATAAGACTTTATCGACTCTCTTAAACAAACCGACAATATTCACAAATTCGAGGCGGATTTGGATTGACCCGTAAAATAATGCCCACTCAGGGTCCGTTTGTGAAAGTTGCGAATTTGAAAACGAACTAAAAGCAACTCCCGTCTGCTCGCTCGATAAAATCTATCCAACGGGCGTGTGTACCCATCGCGGGCTGAATACACGAACGAGCAGTAAACTTCGAATAAATCGAGTCAACAATCGATTCGCAGGACGCGCACACGCGGGCCGCGACCGACGACGGGCGGCGCTAACGAACGCTGTCCCGGCCTGGAATCGAGTTATGACGATAGTAACAAACGAAGCGATGAATCCATTGACAATAATTATCTTGCAGGTCGCGAAACTGGCCGACATTACAAATTCGCATGGACCGAACGGTTATAAAAAGTTTCGGCAATTTCACAGAAATACGACCCGAAGCTGTTGAGTCCGTTTGTGCAATCGATTATATTTTTAGATTTCCCCACATGAATCGAATGAATGCAACAGATGTTGCAATACTTACTTATCAAGCAGACCTTCCATGAATACTATCTGAAGTTGAGTTCAGTTCTTTTGTAGTCGTCAAGATCGACAGGATACCAAGGGCTAAATTAAAATTTGGAAAGTAGAATGATCACAGGCAGCCCACTGAAACATGCTTGTTTATAATAATTTTTAACTGATGTGCACGCTAGTTGATGTAATGTTCCGATCTATCCTGATGATGTATTAGCACGCAACGTACTCAAAAATTGTGTACTAATTATATTGGCGATTAAGATAAAGAAAAACTTGACATTTTCTTTAGTGATCGATGTCTGTCGATCTTCTCAAGTTAATATTCGTTTCTTTGGATGAGGATTTGTAGTAAAAAAACGCGCTTTGGAGTCAGCGGTGGATTGCAATCTGCATGTTGCAGTTTGTTGCAGACAATAGTCTAATTATGAGTTTCCGCGGAATAAAACCTTATACAATATAATGCCAAAAGGATTTATTGACGTTTCTGAAGCAATTATATTTTAAAAACAATTATTATAGACAAAACGAGAAACTGATTTACTTGTTATAGATTCGTGAAAATTTCCTTTCCAACGTTAATAAGCAGTTTGAGTATATTATTGTATTTTGTTCTCATATCTCTCTATGCCATTGATTAAATTTTGTTTCATCTTTCCGCACTTAGTCCGTCAAACAAAAGGTTGAGCAGTGATTTAGCATTACACAAACCATTTTATTTGATTGCGCGAAATGTCTTTTTGTACTTTAGTACCAAATTTTGCCAAAGCGGTAGAGTTCTTAGCAACCATTACATTAATATAGAAAAGACAAGCATAGTGATTTAATGCGATTTATTACCATAACTTAACGTCGGTTCGTATAATACAAAATGGTCATTTAGAGAAGTTGAATTTTTATCGACTTAATAGGTACTAATTTTTGGAATCAGTTGCTATGGATTTTCTCCTATATTATTTCATGAATTCATTGGAGTGAATAACTTATTTTTCTAATCAATTCTTTGAATATATATTCTGCAGTACCAACATGAAATGTGGCATAATTTTAATCAGTAATAATAAAGAAGTCTTGAGTATTTGATTATTTATTCACATAAAACGATTAAACAAAGTTTTGAACGAACTGGATTTATTACTTCCATGATTATTCAGTTTTAAATTAACATATTTCATATTTTCGAAGTTTATATACACGTAAATTCATAATCGTGGAACATATAAATTGCTGACTCAAAATTACCCTTCGTGAACACGGACGGTCGATTATTAAATTCCGTTAATTGATTATTACATTAATTGGTGTGCAAAACAATTAAATTCTAATGTATTAACTTCTGATAAGTTTCAGCTAACGTTCGTTTAGCTTTCCACATCGTAACTGTAATTGAATACACGTAACCCTAAATCAAAATAATGATCTATCATTTTAATGAGAATCAAAGAGATCAAAGGGTCGGTTCGACGCGAGGCCGTTTTATTCAAAAGGTACTCTCGAACTAATTTTAAAGTGTTCGCTTGTGTAGTAATAATTTTAATTTGGATGAGCTGAGAGAAACTGGATCAACACCACCGATTGTTTAAGCAGATCCGAGCGTATTTTTTTTTTATATTCTTGTTTAATCAAAAAAATTAAAGCAATGTCGAATGCACATTCTACTTTTGTGTGGACATGGTTCTTTTGTCTAACAGGAACTCATAAAATTATGAGAATAGTTTTAAAGCAAGAGTCAATGAATAACTAATATAACTATCATAAAATTGATGTTCATACCGATTGAAATATTTATACGGTGTATCTATTTTGTTTTTGAAGTGAAAACTTCTTTAGACGCTTTGGGCATATTTGAGATGGGAAGAAACTATTGAACTCGCGACCCTGTACCCGTTACCGACACCTCTGTATATAAGTATGTACGTAGAATCGAAGTGAAAACTTCTTTAGTCGCGTTGGGCATTTTTGAGATGAGAAGAAACTATTGAACTCGCGACCCTGTACCCGTTACCGACACCTCTGTATATAATTATGTACATAGAATCGAAGTGAAAACTTCTTTGGACGCGTTGGGCATTTTTGAGATGGGAAGAAACTATTGAACTCGCGACCCTGTACCCGTTACCGACACCTCTGTATATAATTATGTACATAGAATCGAAGTGAAAACTTCTTTGGACGCGTTGGGCATTTTTGAGATGGGAAGAAACTATTGAACTCGCGACCCTGTACCCGTTACCGACACCTCTGTATATAAGTATGTACGTAGAATCGAAGTGAAAACTTCTTTAGTCGCGTTGGGCATTTTTGAGATGAGAAGAAACTATTGAACTCGCGACCCTGTACCCGTTACCGACACCTCTGTATATAATTATGTACATAGAATCGAAGTGAAAACTTCTTTGGACGCATTGGGCATTTTTGAGATGGGAAGAAACTATTGAACTCGCGACCCTGTACCCGTTACCGACACCTCTGTATATAATTATGTACATAGAATCGAAGTGAAAACTTCTTTGGACGCGTTGGGCATTTTTGAGATGGGAAGAAATTATTGAACTCGCGACACTGTACCCATTACCGACACTTCTATATATAAGTATGTGCATAGAATCGAAGTGAAATCTTCTTTAGACGCTTTGGGCATTTTTGAGATGGAAGAAACTATTGAACTCGCGACCCTGTACCCGTTACCGACACCTCTGTATATAATTATGTACATAGAATCGAAGTGAAAACTTCTTTGGACGCGTTGGGCATTTTTGAGATGGGAAGAAATTATTGAACTCGCGACACTGTACCCATTACCGACACTTCTATATAAGTATGTGCATAGAATCGAAGTGAAATCTTCTTTAGACGCTTTGGGCATTTTTGAGATGGAAGAAACTATTGAACTCGCGACCCTGTACCCGTTACCGACACCTCTGTATATAATTATGTACGTAGAATCGAAGTGAAACTTCTTTGGACGCGTTGGGCATTTTTGAGATGGGAAGAAATTATTGAACTCGCGACACTGTACCCATTACCGACACTTCTATATATAAGTATGTGCATAGAATCGAAGTGAAATCTTCTTTAGACGCTTTGGGCATTTTTGAGATGGAAGAAACTATTGAACTCGCGACACTGTACCCGTTACCGACACCTCTGTATATAAGTATGTACATTGTACATAGAATCGAAGTGAAAACTTATTTGGACGCGTTGGGCAATTTTGAGATGGGAAGAAACTATTGAACTCGCGACACTGTACCCGTTACCGACACCTCTATATATAAGTATGTACAAAGAATCCCAATTAATTAAATTTCATATTTCATGTATTTGTAAATTTACTTTTTAAGTAATAGATTGCAATTTTTATACGTAAAATAATATGCATTATTTTTCATATACGATAATGCATTAAATGAAAATTGTAATATAATTTTTATAGTAGTAGTTTATAATGATGAATAAAAACACTTCATTCAAAAGTATTTCCTGCACAATGAAATATTTCCTGACGATCCAAAAAAATGTTTCCTGACGATTCAAAAAATACACACGTAATTGTTCACGTTTTCACTTCTGTCAGCACTCCCGAAGTGTCACAGTTTTTATGTCAAATTTATCTCCTGTATTTACCTTAGATCGCCAATATTTTTTGCGTTTCTGGTTCTAATGAACGAAACAGTAACAGAAGATTTTAACTTAAGACTTATGAGAATTGAAAAAATTTAAAACAGTGCCATCGATCATAAAAACCAAAAATAATAACTAAGTAGAGATAATTTTCATCCTCAATACAATTTGTCTACAATTTCGGTACCGAGCGTCCCAACGCATCGCTGTCCTTGCGTTTGTCCAGTTATACTTATAGGATATCCATTAATTAACATTAATTATACTGTTAATTATGCGGTATTAATTAATAACAAATATTTTAGTTTTCAACATTTCAAAAACAAAATTTTCAGAAATTTCTAAAATGGTTGTATGGGTGTTAAATAACAAGGTTTTATTTTAGTAAATTAGTCTATATTGCATTTCATTTTAAGATGTATCTTATGAAATCGACAACAACTCAAATTAATTGATTCAAAGATTTCAAATAGCTTATTACCGAAACAGAACTCTAGTAGACGCTTGCCTGCAACACGCATTAACATGCAGCATGGATTTCCGCGAATTAACACCTCACACAATAGAAGAACCCTATCTAATAATCATAAATTATTTGAAAAATGTACATTTTTAAGCAACAACATCAAGCTAGCTAAAAGACGAAAATCTATAAAAAAGACGTATAGAAATAGTGGAAAAAACTATGTTTACATCTACATCTATACTACCGTATAAATCTGTACTGTCTTTGTATATTCTATTTTCTTTTTGTAAAATTTCGTGGTAGATATTCGTTTTATGACTAACTGACCCCAATTCTAACATTTATGAAATTCATGTCTGTCTGTTCTTCATAACTCAAGAACGGCTTGACGATCGTGATAAAAGTTGGTATACTGCAAGAACCTGTGATTGTGTACATGATAAGCTACTGTCTATCTGTTTGTCTGTCTGTACCTCTTTTTAGAACTTGAAACGGTTTCACTGATCGTGATGAAAATTGATGTACAACAAGAATATGCGGTTGCAAAAAATGATAGGCTACTGTTTGTTTGTCTGTCTATATGGTCTTTTAAAAGTTAAAAAATATTTCACCGACCATAATAAAAATTGATATATAGTACAGAAATGTGATTGCGCAAATGATAGACTACTATATGTCAGTCGGTCTGTATGTTTGTCTGTCCGCATCTCCTTTTATAACTTAAAAATATTTCACCAATCTTGATGAAAACGGGTTTACAGTCGGAATATGCGATTGCGCAAATTATAAGCAACTGTCTGTCTGTCAGTCTGTGCATATCTTCTTTTGTAACTTAAAATGGCTTGACCGATCTTTATGAAAATTGGTTCAAAGAGAGTCAAAGCATGTGATTGCGCAAATTATAGGCTACTCTGCCTGTTTGTATGTTTTTTTATAACTTGTGAGTAGTTTGACCGATATCAATGAAAATGAGTGTATAGTTAGAACCTGTGATTGCAAAAATGTTGGGCTTTATGTTATTCCCATAAACCTGATAACCATAAAAATTGATCATTATTTTTTATTTCTTTAGTAGCAATATTCATTTGTTTTTATGTATTTGCCTGTGTGTGTATGTGTACGTAATTTGCTTTTTATCTAAGTTAAGAGGTATTGAATTATATATGAAATGTTTAATGAAGCGAATTACGACTTTGAAACGTGATGAGATGCGTTTTTCAAGATTTCATGGAAGAAGTGGGCTTGTGTGATCTTTAAAAATGAATGTGTATTTTGTTAGTTTTTTTTACGTGCTTAAAGCATTGATAAAATTGCTATAAAACTAGCGATATGTTGTGCTTGTAAATAGGATTTCTACGTTGTCTGTGTACTTTTATTATTGAACCGAACTACTAGGCTGATGCTTAGAATTACATCATTCATAAGAAAATTCTCGAATAAAATAGACTATTAACATTTCGCTTCGGTTTCATCTGTTTGTTTGTGTTATTATACATTCTAAAAATTATTTCACTCATAGAATGTAACACTAACCTCAAGTAATACAGCACAAACTTTATTTTGATAGTAAATTTTATCCCGGCTTCGTCCATATAGGAGATGTGACCGGTAACGGAATCGAAATTGCAAACGAGACGTGGAGCAGGATCGAAAGCCGAGTACGGCAAAGTTCAAAATCGAAAGCGAGACCAAAGTCATAATAGGCCGTAGCATCGAAATTGAAATCAAGGACGTAATAGGAATCTTAAGAAGAAGATTTCAAAATTGAAAGCGGGACCGGGATCGGAATCGAGAATAAGATAGCGATCGGGACCATCTATCTTAATCGGTCGGCTTACCTATATTAAAATTCAAAATATCTTTATTTCATAGGTTACAGAATAACACTTGAAATACGTCATTTTTTTTTTTGTGAATTTACACTCTACCCTTTACCGCTCGTTCGGAAGGCAGTTTTTATAAGGTAAAGGAATTCGTTCTGTGTATGCGGGCGGAGTCGCGGGCGGAAGCTAGTTCTTCAATAAATCGCCGATTTAAATGTCAGTAATTTTACATTCTTATTTCATTCAAATTTCTTAAGTAAGCAATGAGAATGAAATGGGAACGGAACACGCGCTTATTCTAACGGGCGTCGCCGGCGTTAAGCGCTTGCGTTTTTTTTTTCAGCAAGAGCGTTGAAGAAATCAGTTTTCAATAATCTTTATACGATAAAGACGTACTGTTATTTTGTATCTAATTTCATTTCGAATAATTAAGAACTACGTCAAAATTTTCTCAATAAAAGTCTGCACAATCCACAAAAAAGAAGAGTAGGTTATATCGGGTTCAGCCTTTAAGCGATGAGAGTTATTTGAATGGCCAGTTTAATATGTTATATCGAGATTTGAGGGAATATATTATCCTTTAAACTTTCTTAAGTATTTCATAAGGAAAATAACGAAATTTGATGAAATGCCATGCATTGTTGGCCCTAAAATTGTAGACAAAATACGAATACAAGTTTGACCTGACTAACTGAAACTGGCCCGCCCCTCGAGCTTTTTAAAACGCCATGCAAACAAACGACCACCCGTAACTCCACGAGTCGTATTTCTTTGAACGTCAAACGCTCGTCGCATGAAATAGGACAGTTTGTGTTTTTTTAACAAGCGTTAACAAACCGTGTCAATGCGCACATTCATTTAACTATTCATGCATTCTATAAACGGAAATCAGATTATACGCACGTTTGAGTCTTATAATAAACGTCGTAATAAATAAGGATTAAACGTCGTGCGCAATAGGCGACAGATCTAATTATTCCATTTTTTATTGTAAAAATACATCAAAGATAGTAGACGTAGTTTGATATAAAATGTCTTTCTTTTTTGGTTTTGTTCTTGTAATATTTTATGTCTATCAAGAACAGAGATAGATGTAAGTACGTAACTCGGATTAACCTAAGATTTCGTGATAAAGATAAAAAAATACTGCTAATAGAAATTTTAAGCGATTGAATAAGGTTTAAGAAGATTTTTAAAATCGCATAAAAATAATAAAAGATGTAAATATCTAGTTTGCCATTAAATAATTGTAAGTACAATTTAAGTACAAACAGTTACTTTAAAGTAAGCGGGCTGTGCAGGGCCAGGCACCGCAATACATTAAATATTTTTAAAAAGCAGGGATATTTATTGTTATATTCATATATATACTAATTCGGTTCAATCCATCAATGTACAAACGCATCATATATCTTATTCGTTCTTAACAAAATTCAAAGACGTTTGGAAATTGTGGTGTGAGTGTCGCATTAATTATTCTGGTTAACATGACCTTTTTCCGTTAATCCAATTGTATTTTCTTAGTATATTTTAAGTATGAATATTAACGATAAAACAATAAAAAAAGTCTATTACATCGAAATATCTAAATATGTACATATATGATATATATTTGATTTAATTTGGCAACCGGTCACAAGATTTTCTTGTAAATAAAAATGAACCACATTTAATATGTCTAAATCATTTAATTGAAATCTATATATTTGTCTAAAACTCAAGCTAAACTCTTAGGTTCTACACTTCGACAATGGAATTTGCTTCATACAAGTAAAGAAATTTCAGTTTATCGACAATGTGATGTTGAATTTGTAGATTTTTTAAAAGAAGAAAGTGATCTTACATATTGCAGTGATGTGCAAGGGCTTTTAAGAAAATAGGCTGTGACTATTCACTAGACCAATGGAGATTATTCATTGACTCTTCAGAATGAAATTTACAAGCAATCTTATTGCATAATGGCAATGAAATTCTATCTATACCTTTAGCACATGGCATTCATGTAAAAGTAACGTATGCTAATATAAAACGACCTGCTTGAGAAAATCTATTAAAACTGTCGTTCTTGGAAAATATGTGCAGACCTTAAAACCTTTAGAATATTGCTTGGATTGCAAGGAGGCTACACGAAATTCTGTTGTTTCTTTTGCGAGTAGGATAGCAGGGCTAGAAGTTAACAACTACATTAGAAAATAGTGGTCAAAAAAATAATGTGTCTTTGAAGATTCAATTTCTTGATTCCCATCTATATTTTCCCAGAAAATTTAAATGCTGTAAGTGACGAGCTCGTGGAGAGGATCCACCAGGATATCATGGCGATGGAAAAAAGATGCAAGGGAAAATGGTTATAAAGAATGCTCGCAGATTTTTGTTGGACATCAAAACAAGATTATCTATCATACAATCACAAGAGAGGAGCAAAACTAACAAAAAAAATCTTCAAAATAATTTTGTAAATGTTAATTACCTTTAGAAACTCAGTTATTTTTGTTTTTTTTTTTTAATAAACTTATTTTTCTAAAAAAATGGGAAAAAAACGAGTTGCAAACAACGCCAAAAAAAATATTTTATTTTGTTGACCAGTGTTATTAATGGTCTTAAGGTCGAACGTGGAACTTTTCACGTAATGCTACATACAAGCTGCCCGGTAAAACAGAAAAACCTTTACATAAAGAAAAGTATATAAAAATTGACAAAGCCTAATACACACACTTAAATTATGTTGATACATCCAATGAAAAATAATAAAATTGAACATATTCGATGAACACTGAAGCATTCATAAGCGGTGAATGAAGAGTTACGTGAAATTGGATAATCGATTGTAGGTATTACTCATAGGCTGAAAACGAACGGCCGAAGAGGATTGATGCAGCAATTAGTCCGCGTACATCCGGAATGCGAGTATCTATGGAGGGATATATACGGGTTCAGCGTTCGTAATTATTGTAATTATCGTAATTACCGGCGCCAATTAATAAACCTATACTGTTTCACTTTTATCTAAGCGCGATACAGACGGTAGACGAGAAAGTAGAACAGACACATGTCATTGATAATAGAGATTTTAAGGCAGCAATTGTAGTCTCGGTCGAATTCAAAAGATATTCGTATTACGTTTAGGTGTTTTGTTAATAGTGAATAACGTTATTTGAATGTCTAGGTTTAAAATGTAGATAGGTGTATAGTGTATGCGTGAAAAAGGGGAATAATTTTATTAGTTTTAACGCAGTACGTAAAATGAACGTATAAAATAGTAATGGTGGATTGGTTAAGTATGTCAAAAAACCTATGAGTTGATATACTTGAGCAAACCGCATGGGCATGGCGTAACGACGGCCTAGTAAGTTTTGATCAGTAAGTCTGTACAAGTTTTTCTAACATATGTGCATATTGCAACATGATTTTTTAATTATTTCAACAGTGATGGAAAACATTATGACATAATTTAATAATAATATGGTTCATTGAAGTATTAATGTATACGAATTGATATAGAATATAGATTGAGATGTGAATTTATATAGAAGAATGGATTATCGAAGTATTGTGCCCGTTATTGAATTTATCACGTTTTTACTAGACCAATTAAAATGTACTGTGATTTAGACAGATGGCGGTGAAAAGTTTCGTCGGTCACCCTCATAAATATGCACTTGTCTCTTTCACTCTTATCTTAAAAGGATGTCGCGTTCTCCGTCGCACAACCACAATTTGAATGTTTACATCCCACTGTTTTTCACATCGGAATTAATTTGGTTCCTTCGTAGAACCGCTTATAATTGTGATCTTTGTTCTAAATTCTTTTATTATATTCGAAACCGTGTTCTTGTGACTATCGTAAATTTAATTTACATACCGACCGCTCTGCGCCTAAGGTCCTGCGATACACACGCAAGGCAATGGTGTCCAACATGTATTGCCTTTTGCGTTTGATCATCACACGGAAGAATTGATTTCGCTCTCACTTAGTTGCGCCTTGACAATTGAAAGACTGTTTTGATACCGCCGCAGTATAGAATCTTACTTCGCACGGCGCACTGTCACATCCTTCATAAGTTTGCCTTTCGAAGACCATTTCAAAGAACGACGGCTGGACGTGCTCCTGAATCACGTCTTCTAACCGAGATCCATCAGCGGTCTGGGAAGTTGAAAGAGCTCCGTGATATCGTCACTCTAAAGTTTGTCAGCGAATCGCCTCTTGCCGCAGAGGAGTAATCGGTGTTCGCGGCGGCTGCACGACGCCTATGGGTACGCTAACAAATGATATATCGGAAAGTTTTATTCGCGGAAACCCACGCTTAGAGCTTGTCTGCCACTTGCAGTGCCGTTTAGCATACAACCCATCGCTGATCCTGCAATTTAGTCTTCCACTACGACCCCAAATTCGAAAAATTATTTTTTTTTCGAGTGGATTGAGAGATACATGACAGACAGATGTCGAATATCTAAGCTTAAGTATTATAATCCGTTTTTTTTTTGTGATTATAATCGCGTTATTTTTACCAAATTTATTAGTAACTAAATAATTTATGAAGTTTGTGTTTTAAAAGTGACAAAATTTTATAATCTTTTCTAGGTTGATAATGAAAAAATTGTTAAAATTATTAATATTAATTAAATCCGAACACGCATTTATAGTAGAACAAATTATATCTACAATTTTCACAGATTATTAATCTACTAATATATTAATGACCTCAATATAAAATAAAAATGTTGTAAAAGGTTTTGCCTCGGTAGAAGGATAATTAAAGCCTAACACAAAAAGTAACATAAACAGTGTACCTAATTGCTTAAATAATTTGTGCTAGTGACTAATTGTAGTTGACAGTAATTCTAGTTAACAGCACCTAGAAAAATCAGGTTGAGCTTTTTAAAATAAAAGCTCTTAATATTTTATTGGATTATTATTTATTGTTCATTATGATAATTTATTAAAATTATTATAACTTTATAATTTATTAATATTTTTGTTTATTGAAATCGTAGTTAATTGTGAATTCAATAATTTTAAACATAAGTAGATTTCATTATGTTACGATAAATAATAAAGAATACTGAATTCATAAATTAAATGTAAATTTATATTCATATAACTCTCATTTGTAATTATTTTGTCATCCCAATACAGTGTTTAAGCATACAACAGTTTTTAATTATTTAACAAGTTCTTTAATAATTCTTTGAAATTTTCCTCTTATTATAATTCTTTAACAATTTTCCTCCTAAAGAACACAAAAGTTCGTGGTTGCAAAGTTGCAATGGGTATAAAAAGGTTGCTCACCATCTGAAAAATAAACTTCTCTATAATTTCCTTTTAAAATGCACCCTATTTTTATTTCGTAGCTTGAAATCAAAACAATTAAACGTTCGAAAAGAAGGTTAGGCACTCGAGGGTGCATTCTTTGCTCGAAATATGCAAATATGAATTAATAAAAAACTTTTCTATACTGAAACTTATTCATTCCACAATAAAGTTGAAATTCTTATGTGAGGATAGCGTCAGCAGAATGTGCGATCAGTTTTCCGCAATGCCCGTGAGTTATGATGCAAAGAATATTTCAAGAGGAATCGCTCGTGGCGTGAAAAGCGCTGATGCAAAAATGCACCTTGCGAGCTCTCGAGAAACGGCTCACGTCTTAATAGATATTCAAGGCATTCAGCTCCAGTGCGTAATGGTTACTTTGGCTTGCACTCTGCCTACGGGGTGTTGATAATTTGAGGTTTAATGAAGCAAGCCCGCTGCGCCCGTCCCCGCCGGAAGGCGACTGGAAAAATGTGAGAAGAGAATGCAAATTTTCTGCTTTATTGTTTGTTGTATTGTCCCGTTTATGGGGCGGGGAGAAAAAAGCACGGCTCACTGCCAGACTTATTTGAAGCGTGCTTGAATAGATTTGCAACTATGAGAGTCCTTATTGCGAGGGAAATGCATCTGAAGGATACTCAGAAGTCGCCTATAAGTTTTAATATTTTGTTTGAACTTCAAGGTACAGTTTTTTTTTTATGTATATTAAGCAATGTCTACTTTTTGTTTACCCCTCAGTCACTTTTTTTTAATTATTTCACAAAAGAAATTGTCAGCTATTTCATGTCAATTTTTGTCTGACGACATTCAGAATCAGGAGTCACTATATATTTATTAAAAAACTAATGATATAGCTAAAAGTTATTAGTAGCATCGATGCATCGATTAAAGGTGTCCTTCCAACAATAAAAAATACTTTAGACACAACATTCAGGAATATATAAAATTATACGGTAAACCCACTAGTGACTCTCGAATCAGCTCTTCAACTACAAATCCTAACCGAGAAATTTAATTTTGATTAGGCCGAATTAACAGATATGGAATATCTAAGCAAGTGTTAGTACTATAATTTTCTAATCAGACCTATTAATTGTGTTAAAGTTCTACGTTCATTTCATGTCGATTTAGCATAGGCAATATTACACAAACACATGCATCAAAATACTCAGGAATTTATTTATCACCACCAGCAAAATAACCTCCTAACCATCGTTAGGAAAAACAAAGTTAGTCACGGAGAAACATAAACACAGATATTTTTATACAACCAACTGATAGTTATGCTTGTCTATCAGTTGTCTATCAGTCTTGCATTTATTGCCCGTGACATATTTTGGATCGAAAATCGGTTGGAACCAGCATGTTTTTAATTTGGCTAGAAAGCAATAAAGGAGCTCTTGTCATTAAAACTCTGAGATGTGAATAAATAAAAAGTCACTGAGCGAATGATGTGCTCCCTCGATCTTCAAAAAAGAAAAAGGTGGTGCATTTTCCATGTTGATAACATATTTCGACACTTTTTGAACAATTAAACAACATCACAAGGAATGTTAACTATAATAATAGATTTGTTGCAGCGAACCCGGCTTTACACGACATTTACCTTAATAGTATTTGCGCCATCGGTGGCGCTTCCATCGACCTGCTTAATCCCTGACGTACTTATGTATTTACTTTTTTGAGGAGATTTCTTTCTGGTTGGTATTATTTAGTCTAATTTTCAAGGGGAACTTATTTATATAAAATTAATCGCATAACATACATTTGTTTAATTTAAATTTTCTAATTTTGCGACGCACTTTATTTACACATTTCTCATTTTCACCCAAACATAATTAACATATTTGAACACAAAAACAAATGGGTTTATCTCTAAACGTATATGACTGCTGAACTCCTTTTGCGAAGTTCCCCGCTTCAAAGCGCTTATTGAGCCGGTGACACGGCACTTTCCGACACTGCGTTTTTCATTACTTACTCCACTTGGTATTCGATATTCGCACTTTACTCCACAAGGAAATTCGATAGTACTCTCGAGTTGCGCAAAGTCTGCAGTTTTTCTTGGAGGTTTACTCAAGGAATTCAGCTTGGAGGAAATTCATGAGCAGCCGCATACTTATGAAAATAAAATAGAATGTTGTTATAATTTTTTCGGAGTCCGAAGTGTAGCTATTGTTTTGTAAAGATGACGATAGAGTCTTATTAAAATAAATAAGGAATATTTAATTGAATAGTTTTTTTATAAATATAAATGACATCAGAACATCGTAGATTCGATCATGGAACTATATAGATTTTTTATGAGTGCAAAGCGAATTTGTAAAAAATAGGTGTACCTCCTTCTTCGATTAACAATTTTTTTAAGGTTCTCTATTTTTATATAGACAAATCGTAAAAAAAAGTATACCTACCCTTAGACGAAAAGGAGAAAATATTTAGCCGAAACGATCAAAAATTTTAATTACGAATTACGACCTTTCCGCCTGATTAATCGCCGAATTGGTAGCTCCGAGGGTAAGATAAACAGTATGGGGATTAGCGCCTAAGTGAAATGATGTTTGCGTTACGAAGGGTAGTGAAGTTTAATTATTAAAGAGTCTATTTTGACGTAAACAGCGTCCGCGCAGGGCGGCGGCCGGCCGACGATGTTATTAAATACATGAATTGCAGTTTTCCCGACGATTAATTCGTTCGAGCTGTCAATTGGTCACGTGATGTGTATATCGGATGCGTCGTCAGTGTTTGCGTCGTTCATATTGATAGAAGAAAAAAAAGTGCAACGTAATGGAGGTTGATGTTTTCAAAAGAAGGAATTGATCCACGCGAACCGAATTCATCCACTAGGGATTCCAAATAATGATAAAAATCCATTACGTACTGTATATATGGATAAGAAGTTTAAATCACTGTTAAGAACCATTTTTTTCAAGAGTTTTACAGGTGATTAAGGACTTTTATTTGTTTTAAGTACTCGTAACTTTTTTCTATGCCAGTAATTAATATTATACATAAACTACAGATCCTTTATGACATATCTCTTGTATGACATTTATCATCTTTGTGTCATATTCAACGAGTCATCTCCAAGAATGACAACTATGTCGATGATCCAGATGTAAAAAATATTAAAACAAATGTTACATCCTTTTGTAACGACACCTCTTAAAGATGTGCATCAGAGTAAAAGTGGCTATTCCCTTAAAATACAAAATTTGATATGTTTCAATAAAGGACGTGATTTTAAGCTAAAGATTTGAGTGTTAAGAATTTATTTTAAATTTTTAATAATACCATTGAATTTAAATTTAGAATCTATAAATTATGGACGGGTGATAAACAACGCCACAATATGTTTGTGTTTGGATGTTTGGGACATTTCTATGTCCCAAACATCCAAATTTTTTTTAATTATCTAATTAAAATTAGATAATTAAAAAAAAACCTTTTGACTATAAGTATCGTTGATAAAATAATGTAAATAATAACGAAAAAAAAACCAGTTTAAAAATAAATAATGCACAAACTAACGAGGTGGACATATTTTAAACAAAGTGAGTATAAACTCTGTATTTTTTTAATAAGTATGAGAGTAAAGAAATAATTTGAACTAAACATAAAAATATAAATTATTAAAAGTAAGTTACATTTTAACGTGTATAATAGATGTGCTTAACTGCAGACGTTAATCGTTCAAAAGTAATAACCTACAAATATATTTCAATGAATGTGATTGATAAGCCGATACCGTTTGATGTTAATGAATCGTTTTATCGTGCACTTACAATCAGGGCAAGAGTAAGCAATCAAAACAGACAATGGATAGCAAACGGGCAATCCAACACCGGTGGCAAAACAAGGTGTTACAACTTTCTAACCATAGTCATATTACTTTGAAGATACTCCTAGTCGTTTGAAGCGACTCTCTTTGCAGAGAGCCACTTAATAAATGTAGTAGATAAAATCGTCATATTCAAGAATGTAATATTAGAAATTATTTCTTTGACCTTTGTTCGTATATAATACATTTATCGCAAGTATGAGCGTTCTTAATTTTCCTAAGGTCTATGTTTCTAGCGCACATTAGTGCAATCGGATCTGGCCCGCATCGATCACGCCCACGGCTGTCAGATGAAAGAAATAAATATGTTATTACGTATGCTCGCGGACGAAATCAGATAAGCGCTAATCTCCATTACAATTAAAACTCCTGGGTTCAACAACATTGGCCGGCCGTGATTCGAAAATCCTGTTTCGGCCGGCAGTGGTGAGATAGCATAAATCTAAATACCAGTTTGGATTCATGTAAAGACGGAATATTCCTTTTTTTTTTGGTTAAAAAGTCAAGTCCATAAAATTTACGTCCGCCTTATTAAATATTGATACAAACGAATTCTGCATTAATTGAGGATTTACATGCTATCGTTTGTTTTATTCGTGGAACGACATAGATTTTTAACATTATGAATAAATAACTTATGCAAATTGTCGTCCTATCGAAGATTATAATCTATTTAAACATAGTAAAGATATAACAATAAAAACGATATGTGGACTCAAAATTGAATCCCGTAAAAGTAAATAAGTGATTGAAAAAATGATAATTTCAGAGTCTGTATTTAATAAACGATGAAGAAAATAATTGTATAAATGGATACAATTAAGTAATTATTATACGATAATTGTGTAGTTTTATTACACCGCTTTCCAAGTATCAGGAGTAGAATGCAACAAGTGAGTCGCTCCACCTGCTCTCATTTAAACTTTCATTTAAATGAGTTGTTTGTCTCCTCGCCGTTGAGGCTGAAATACTAATTCTTATCGAGTGTCTTCATCGAATCGCGATCTTTGATAGTGATTTCGGCCGCTCATGCGCAATGTTATTCGACATTTAACGTGGCCACATTTTTAGATGTTTAAGCAACAATGAAAGGTTAATTACAGTTCTAATTTAGTGTGCAATTTAATACTTACTTGCGTTCTGGCGATTCGTTTCAGAATTAATTGCGATCAGGTCGGCGGTTAGGTCTTTCTGCGTGTACAGCGATCTGATACGACGGGAGCGGTGCCTCCGGCTCAGAGATGCTATCGCCGGCCACCGGTAATGAGTTGGTGTTAGTGAGATGGAAACAGAAGAACACGATATTTTTGTATCGTGTCGGAAAACCAAAAGGATGTATGTCGACGATGCATATATTTCGTTAAATAATATTTCTGTAATTTTTTTTTTTCTTCTTTTCGTGATGGCAGACGCATCTACATCATATTCTAGTTAATACTATTAACTTTGCTTATGGATATTCATTTATATCAGTATAAACCACAACATCTCTTTATCTGTTTGTCTGTCTGTCCGTTTGTATACTTATACGTGGATAACCACTGGTCTAACTTTGATTAACGAGACAGAGAGAGGTAGAAGAAAAATAAGGATTGAGATGGAGAGGGAGAGAGAAGAACACATACACACACATACAGAGAGTGAGAAAGAGAGAGAGAGAGAGAGAGAGAGAGACGAAAGAGGAGAAGAATTAAAATGGAAACAGTATCAATATCAAGAATGACAGTGGATCAGGTTTAAGAGCGAAAACTTACTAAAAAACACAATCTCGATTGAGAATCTTTGTCCATGCGGGCGGAATCGCGAGAAAAAGCTGTCATTAGAATAAAAACGTAAAAAAAAATCAAATATTGAGTTAACACATAAAGAATAATTTTATGATATGAGTTTCTAACATGATGTTTTACTGCTGTATATATATTTTGTAGGTAGTTTTTACAATGTATTAAAATTCGTAAATTATAATGAATCTTATTTTCTCATTATGATTATCCTCGCTATTACAATATCTACTTTTATGAGTTAAATTAAATAGTCAAATGCAATTTTCACAAGTTCGTCGAATCTATAGACATTCATCAAAACCAACGTGGGCCCTAATTGTAGAATAGTCTAACTACGGATTGCGATCCCGGACTTATGACATCCATTACTCGTAATAAATCACGGAGGCTTATTCCATGGTCTTTCAGGATAAGTACAACATCCATAAACACTGGAAGAGATGCCAAAATGCATTGTATAGACCTAATTTTGACTAGAACAAATAGGACATTTAAAAATCTACTATTTATGCAAAAACACGCGCATATGAAACGAGATTAGGTGATTTTATTATTGATCTGTATTATCCCAGCTAACTTTAAAATTACTTAGTGTACAAAGGCGACGATTCGTTATATTTAAAAAAAAATTGCTAAGTGCAAATTGGGTACGTTTATAATATGATTAAGTGGTTATGGTTAGCACTCATTCAAATGATTTATTTTGAACTTGTAAATGCGGCCAGGAAAGTTAAAAGATCGAAACTAAAACCAAGTTGGAGTTTCAACTCGTTTAATGAGGTTAAGGTTTTATAAATTATTTTTATTGTTTGACAATATCATTAATAAAATCAAAAAATGTCATAAGTTGCTTATTTTACGGCTCATTGCTTAATATTAATTTGATACTGCAAACTGAACTGCCACTAATATACTAAAATCTTTGTGAAGTTTAACTAAGCTCGTACAAACTACTTCTGAATTATTTATCATAACATATTGTTTCAAGTTTGTTAAGCACACTGTGTAAGTTCTGTTATTTCAACTAAGCTCGTTCTCTAAAGATAATTAAACTCGCATACTGGTTTAAAGTGTAATCGTTTTGCGACCAACAAACAAACACGGTTATTCGAAATCAGTAAGCGAAACTTCGTCACTTTACACATTAGAAACAAGCACAACTGAAAAAAACTATATGAATGAAATATTATTAGCCTGTTTTTTTTTGTAGTAAGGTTAAGTGATTTCTTTTAAAGCAAAAAAAAAAAAAGAAATCCCAAAACACATCTTGTTAAATCGGTAGATTCTATATAAAGCTCGCGACACGACGAGTGCAGCGACTGCGACGGCGTGTCGCCTTATGCAGGCCGCTTGTCCTGTCACTCACGGCCGGGGCCGTCCTGCGCCTGTGGACACGTCGATTATGTCCTGCGGCTGAACACGGCAGCGTGTTGCCGATATCGTGCGCTTTTGAACGTGCCGGCCCGCGAACGGAGCATCGGACTTCGCGCTTTATAATTTATGCGTCTATGTGACTTTTCAAATGGAATTATTCGAAAGGGATTTAACACATCTGTAATTTAAGACAAATAGTTAATAGGCAAAGAAAAGAAGAAAATAAAGGACGAAAGAATAAATGGAAAATCGAGGTATTATCCGAAAGGGATTTAACATATCTCTAATTTAAGATGAATAGTTAATAAACAAAGAAGAGAAGAAAATAAAGGACGAAAGAATAAACGGAAAATCGTTCTAATAGCATTTTGGGTTTGAAAGTAAATATAAACAACTATTGGGAACCGTTCTGGATTTCGGTTCAATGCCATCGATTAGCACAAAATATGGGGGGTCTGTTTTACGATATAGTTCCGAACCGTAACAATACCATTTATTCTCGACTAATGTAAACGTAAAAAGTATTGCACAAATCTTTTAAACAAATTTATTAAAGTTTATAGGTTTTAAAAAAGCAAGTAGCTTCAACTGTAAAATAAAAAATAGCTATCTATTAGTTGCCATTAAAATATTATAATTATGGAATTCAATGTAAATTGAACATTCATAAATGTTAGTACAAAAAATAATAAAAATTCAAATTAAGTTTTTATAGGGTATGAATTAAAAAATTAAGTTAGAATAAAACGTAAACAGATTAGTTTATTTATCTATTTCAATAATTACAAATTAAGTGTTTAAAGAGTTTAACTTTTATATGTAAAAAATATCAAATCTACTCCTGTTAATTATTTCAAACACTTCGTTTTGTAAACTAACGGGGTAAGACAGGGTTTGATATTTCTTGAACATTTTTTGGAGAAAAAGAAAACCTACTAAAATAAAACAAACTTAAGGTACTTGGCAAAAATTCAAAATAATGATCGTCAAGATTTGTTCTGAATGTTGTCACTGATATTTTTTATTAGTTATTGTTCATAATAAGTATAGACTTTTTTTGTCAATATACATACATTATACAGAATACATACACATAATGCAAATATTGTTAATGCTGTGGAAAATTTCTAGGAAAATATGCATATGAATGTGTTTAACAAATTGATATAATCGAATAAAAATTTAAAAGTGTGTGCTTAAGACCGCACGGCAGAAGTGAAAACTTCATTGGCAATAACAATTATAGTAAATAATATTTATTATGTAGTATTATTATAGATCGTATTAGTAGAATAAATGAAAAACAAGTCAGAAATTAAACTTAATATTTATAAAATTTGATATAAATCAATTTATTTATTTTCGCCATCGTATTCTACAAAGGATACAATGGGTTTGTGATAACTAAAATAAGAAATAAATACTTTCGATTGAATTTTACTCTAGAAAAAAATCCATCAATTGTAGTTCCATACTTTGTTGTACTTTCATTTTTATTGTTTGACATGTTGAAATTATCTATACAATCGAATCATTATTTTTAATAACAATAACTATGATTTTTATAGTGTTTAAAGTTTATAATGTGTTTTCAATATATAATATTAGCAAGATAAACCGCTAACTACACACACTAACCTCACAATGTAAACCAAATAATTGTTAAAATAATTATTATTACGTACCAATAATAACTATTAAATTAATAAAGAGAATTATTACGTATGAATTGAATATACTAAACAGCGACATAGCAGCGAAGAGCAGCTGACTGTCTCTTTCTCGCTCGGGTACATTCGGCGGTCCCGAGTTCACCCGAGCGAGCCTTTCACCTCAGAGCGTGACGGATAAGCTTAACTTACTACCTACAAAAAATTGGTATGTGATGCGCAAAAAGAAGTTTTCACTTCAACATGTAAATAAAAATATACAAAGAAAAAAATCGAAATAAAATTTACAAGAAAAACATTTATTTATTGATTGATTGATCATTGATTGATCTTATATACACATTAAGATATACAAATAGCATCTGCACCATTTCCACGACAACGACGGCGATCCGACGGGCGGCGGCCGAATGCGAACAGCCGGAGGCGGGGAAGCGTCTGCATTTTAGCCGCAACGAGCTTAATGAACGATGACAGTACTTAGGGCCCGTAAGTGACAGTAAAAGCGGGCAATTTGGCGAAACAAGTCTCTCCCCACCTCGTTTCGACGAATCGCTTAGCGAAAACATTAGCCCGGCTCAAAGGCTTTTCAACGTAAATTGCACATAAAATTCGATACTCTACGCTTCTGGCATGCAAAGATTAGGGTGTGATATTGTGCCGGCACCCTCTTGGATTAGCTCGGGGATCTGCGCATGCCTCTACTCATAGCTATAGTGTCGTCGGTCACCGGGAAAAGCGACGATTAAGTTTAAATTCGTATTTGTTGCGCACGAGTATGCGCAATAAAATCGTTATGCATAATTGTTGTGGTAAATATTCTAATATCTTCATTTCAATCTATTATTTTTGATTTGGGTGTTTAAGTTTTAGTTTATTACATTTATCGATATAATAGTTTTTTTAGGTCTCTAGTCGATCATTAAAATAAATCATTAAGTGTTTTTTGAAGTTTAGTTCAGTTATTCAGACTATTTTTAAGTAAAAATAGATACGGATATTTATGCAAGGGAATGGTCACGTATTTTGTTATTACGCTAACAATATATGTTTGTCAGTTAATATCAGCGCAGTAGCCAAAGATTTACTTCAGGTAGTCGAATTCTGGATCAGAGATAATAAGCAACAACTCGTAGTTGCTTATTGTTTTTAGCTATCTAAATAAGGAAGAATAGTTGATCTCCCGACCCTGGTTAATTTGATAGTCGCTTCTAAATATATTTTTTTTTTCAAGATATCAATAGTCTTTTTTTTTTAATTTAACGGCTTATTCACTTTAGATTTCTGAAAAACAAAACAATATTTTAGACAGTTTCATTATAAAGAGGACTTAGATAAAATTTCATGTTAGATATATTTAGCTCCAGTGGTTTACTAATGTGATCTGTAGGAAAATTTACCTACTGCATGTACACAATATGTGATAGGTAAATCTTTACTAAGCGCTGTCTTGGTCCTGATTATGAAAATCAAGATGGAGAGAGTTTATATTTTGTTACCTAAATAAAAACATTTGTAGGGTGTTAATTTTCTTAAGAGTGAAAATTGCATGAAGACGTTTTACGGATTTCAATTTTTATGGTAATAAGCAAGTAGAGATTTTATAAAAAAAAAATAATTAAGCATATACCTACTGTCAAATATGTACTAGCAGGTAAGCATTTCCACGATTTTTACAGTGCAATCAACATTTTGTTCGCAGCTTGAACTAATTTTTTGATCTGTTCCGTTGAATTAATCCCATAAATTGAAAACCGGGAAAAATCTTGTGTTGTAATCCATTTAATCCTCTCCGAAATTCCTAAAAGACTAACTAAATTCTGTATTAGGGCAATGCGCTCTAATGATGCGTTGTGTAGTGGCTTTTAGTGAGATCTGTGGGAAAAACTGGACTCTTCTACTGTTACTTTAAGGAAATATGGAAACAAAGGAGTTTGACGATTTTATCTATAAACAATAAACATTTAGCAAACACAGACCGAATGTATTCATGGGTTCTCTTATAAGTATTCACAATCACTTTATTTTATTTACTAAGTTCGTCAAAGAAAGTATGACTATTAAAACGGATATTTCTGGAAAATACAACGTTATAATAGATTCTTCTAATTTTGCAACACTAAAGTCAGATCATTATTTTTATCCAGAACGTGGTTTCTATTAATAAAGCGCTTTGATAAAAAATAAATTTTTGATTTAAACTGAAAATTTGAAATTATTATAATTTATGACATGAAAATTTTAAATTTATTGGTCAATAATTTGCAAAAATATGCGTTTATATCAATGATTATCAGGACTATTGAGATATTGTGTGAGATGCAGGAAACAGTGCTCTGTAGTTCTTTGTTGTTAGTTAAATATTGCAAGGGTGCAAAGGTTTCATTGCAATTTCCCACCTTATAAATATTTCTATCATAACAACTATGTACTAAGAAGCTAGTCTTTTCTGGCGAAAGGATACTTAACAAAATAATGAGTGTTTTATATGCAGAAAATTAAAATTTTCTTTTAGAATAAAAACAAGTAATGAACCCGATTCTGAAAAACCGAACTAATGCGACTGTGGAAACGCTGCTCACTTAAACAAACCTCTTTAAAATATGATAGTTCTACTATTGTTTCTTAATCAAGTCGCAAGTCTGAGACTAATGACAAATATGCTTATATTTTTCAAATAGTGTTGTCTAAGGTTATGTCATACAAATAAAGGGACAAAAGCCTAACGAAGAAATTTTAAATGTTAGGTGTCCGTTCTAATTAAAAGAAACTAGAAAATTAAAAAAAAACTGAAACGTAATTAATATTAAATACAAATAAATAATTAATTACAATAAATTAAAAATAAATAGAAAAACATGGCCGAATACAACGCTTTTTTTAATATTATATAATGTGAAAAAAAAATTGTTTTCAAGATTAATAAAACATTTGTCTCCTTCCCTAAAGTCCAAAATAATAAAGTTCCAGCTTATACCAGCTGTACCAGAAGACGAAATCCTCGAGGGGCCTCCCGAAATTCCTGCAAGTCCGCTACGAATTTCGTTCAAACCCAAAGAGGAAAGTCGAAAGAACGTGTCTTGCACATTTAATGAAACAGTTGCATAAAGCTTTAAAATCGAGCTTCTCTAGCGGGTATAAATAAATTTTCCAAGTTAGTGCTCATTTAATAGTCCATAAAACATCACGAGTTAGATACCTTCCCGTACTATTTCAAAATTTACACCTCACCGGCTCGGCGGTGCCTACTAAATAATACTTTATCGGGGAGAGAAAATTGTAATAAAAATTTATCGCGGCAAGTTCCCGACTCCGGCCGGTGTGAGATAATTTACAAGACGAAAGCGGTCCGCGCGACTTATAAATATTTAAAAATGCATTGTGCGCCTCACGCCGGGATACTATTTTTCGACACCGTATGCAGCTGCAACCGGGAGGTGATTTAGAACCCTCCGCGACCCCTCCCGGCGACGAATCATAACTCAGGGATCGGCGTAAAAGTTAACGTCCACCGTCCAAATATAAATTGATTCGGAATTTTACTGCATATTAAAATAACCTTTGATATTTTGTGTGGAATATTGAAATATCCCAGGGCCCACCCACTGTTAGCCGGGCGGTAAATTAACGTGCGTCCCAATTGGGTTAATTGAAAAGTAAGCGCATTCGATGCGGATAAATACGTTTTAATTTCGCGAGATGCGCGAGGAGCGGCGGCCTAGTGCGTGATTTATTGTCGCGCCACAAAAACAGGTTGCTGTGGCCACTAAGTGAATATTGTTGTTTTTTTATTTTGTATCTTAATCCTAAAGTATATTTCAAATGAAACGAATCATTTTTTCTTGTTTTTGAAGTAAAACTTCTTTTTCAAAGATCTTTTTCGAAGATCTTTTTCAAACGGAAGTTACAGTTTTCGGACGGAAGTGACATTGTCTTAATTACCAACCTGATATATATACTTGTATGTGTGTTTGGTAACACTGCGGTTATACAACTGCTGTGTAGTTAGACATTGTTCACATGTATAACGTGGAACTGGCCCGAAATATTATAACCCTAGATTTTGTTGCGACTTAATCTTTGTTATTATAGTGCTTATTTTAATTGACAATTATTATATGAAAATTTTATAAAAAGACAAGTGTAATAGAAAATACTTTTGAAATATTATAAAATAAGAGTAGTTAAAAATTCATATGATTGACTAGTAGAAAAATTTTACCTCTCCATGGGTAAATAAACGTAAAAATCAGCAAATTAATCATAACCCGCGGCGTAAAAAATGTAAGTCTTTAAGTAATAAAATTAAAAAATCTAATCAATAAAATTTATAAAATCATCATACCAAAATTAAAAAGCTGATCAATAAAATTTATAATTTCGTTGTTAAAATCAATATCATATTATAATTAATAAATATTTTTTCCAAATTTCTTACTATAAATAGATAAAACACTGACAATTGAAGCATTAATTAGCAACACAGATTTTTCAATTATACGTCCGCGCTTCGTAATTAACTGAAATATCTAACCATCATTGAATTTTATATGTAATTCTATATACATATATAAGTTTAATTTACATTTATAAAAATATTTTAATAAGTCCGAGAGCCCTCATAAGTACGGATAGGTCAAAATTGCATTATCAAAGAAAATTAATTATAAAACGATATTTTATGATTAATCTTTTTGTGATATTTATCATAAAAGCCAAAGAAGTTTTACTTCAACCGCACATAATGCTTAACGCACTCGATTTTTTTTTCTAGGTTATAGAAAACGAATCAAAACTTCAAATCAATGGATTTCTTTTTTGATAAAAAAAAGACATTTATTATGTGATTGGTGTATATATGTGTATTAGTAGGAACGGAATGAATGCCAAAATATGCTGTGTAGAAATTGGAAACTAAAAAAATTAATTTTGTGTCCTGAAGTAATTGTTATTAATGCAGTATGTATTGGAATCATTCTTTTAAATAAATAGTTAATTAAAATTATCAAAAATTTTAGCACTGTTGAGAATAACAATAAAAAAAACAGTTTAGTTTATAATTTTTTGATTTCTGGTCAAAAGTTAAACCGGAAAATTTAAATACAAATTCAAATATATTACTTTTATTTCGCTGACTATACATAACTCTTGAAATACGTCATTGTATAAATTATTATGATGATTTAGTTTATTACACTGTATGTAATATAATTGTTATTATCTATTGTAATACATCGAGTTTCTTTGCTATATTTTTTTGTTAACACTAATACGATATAATACGATTGAAAAACATTGCTTATCACGATTTAACTCGCAATCGGTAACTACACAATAGTAGGTTTTGTCAAAAAAAAGCCAATAAACTTTAATCTCAAACGATTGAAGAGTTTATTTATCCACCGCCCAATCCATTAGTAAAATCAGCTCGATAGTCCCAAATATTGTGCACTTTTTTGTTGATAAAATAGTATGTGTGAAGTGTATGTTCAAAAAGGAATGATGATACATGTTTCTTGCAAAAAAATAAATCGCTATTTTATTTACTTTATCAACAAAAGTCGACGATTTTCTATTGCATACAAAACCATTTGATGGACAAAAAATCAAATATTGTATCAAATCCCAGCAACGGTCTATTACTCTAATAATAATAGTCTAATAATAATAATAGTCTAATACTAATAATCAGTTAAAATTATATGAAAAAATGAGTCAGTATATTCAAATGACACCTTGGAAGATATATTGGCAATGTTTCATTTTTTAGAAAAAAGTGACCTCGCATGTTAATTTAAGATACCTTTTTCTAGTCTTTGATTGGAATATCTATAATCGAGAGTAAAATGTCTTTGACAAAGAAACAGAAAATGACACGAGGTGGTCTCACACGGGGCTCGTTATTTGTGGGCATAAAAATAAGGCGACAAAACGGTAGAAGTCTTTATTGCGTCTACCTACGAAATTTCAAAAGCCCGAGCGGCGCATGCGACCATCGAGTGCCCGGTGTCATCCCACATAGGAGGCACGCGAGAAACTAATTTTACAACTACAAAACAAGTACGGTGATTAACCGTGTAACTCGTTAAAGTGCCGCGTGCGCGTGTCTGAGACAGACTCGGATTAATTTATTCGTCTAAATAGCTACCCACAGTCGCATTCGTCCGGTGACCGGCGTTCAATCAAAACTTCCAACGAGACCGTATCAAAGCTGATCTGATAATGTTCGAGCGACTAATGCTTTTAGTGTTGTAAGATCGGGCAGCCTTATCGGAACGTTGCGCAAGTATAAGAACTAGAAATTAATCCTAAATTGTAAGCTAGATAATTACAAATGTAGTACTTGTAGATAAAAAATAACCTATATACGTTAAGGGACATTGAGATATTACATAATACAGATTAGGAAATGGATAACTGTTCATCAAAAAAGGAAAGATGTTTGAAATGTTACGTAAGATTAAAATGACTAAAAGTAAAATATCTGAAATAATATTAATTGTTGTATAAAATAGTTTATTTTTTTAATATATTAATTAACTATATTAATTTTAGTAAGGCGATAAATTTACTTCCGTATTATTTTTCATATTTGTAGGGGCATATACTTAGTATTGGTGTATGTATTTTTTTTCGAGATCTGCGAAAAAAAAATGGATTCTGCTACTTAAAAGAAATAAGGAAATAAAGGATTTTGACGACTTTTTTCTATAACCTTTGTACTTAGATAATGATTAAGTAATAGTTAAATTTCCTAAATAAAAAACTAACGTTACCTTGTGACATAATATTTGGTTATTATCGAAAGAAAGAAATAATTTTGGTTTTAGTCATTGTAAGGTGTGTTCACGCTCTCATTGAAACTTCATTTATTTTTGCCACCGGTACGGAAATACGAGTCGGATATATGAGTTGAGGCATTTCACTACCTTAAGCAAGTGCGGAATTTGAACTCAATCTTCCCTCAGCCGCAGAATAGAATGGAGGTCGCGACGAGCCGTCTTGATTGTAATTATTTTAAGATGATACTAGACAATATAAGTATAATACAATTGCTATATAGGTCACTTATATACAATACCAATTATACCTTAAGTGGAAGTATACTATATTTTTTTAATTAGTTTAAAACTATTAAAGCATTGTTGTTCCACAGGAACATGCGAATGAAATTTCACTAAAAACGACGACTGATTCGGTACACGTAATCTGAGAGGAAACATCTCAATCTATTGAACACCATTAGCGCTTTTACGAACAGCGGCATCGCTACGATCTGGAAGCAAAAGCAAAAACGGCCTCGAACTTTTTATTACGCATCAGGTACAAGAAACCAGTGAACCCGCATTTGTGTTTATTTTATGTTTTAAGAAAATACGACAAATAACAGACGTGCATACAACTCTTTCTTTAATACCTTTTCGATATTGTTTATAGTGTTAACATAAATTGTGTCAAAGAGCGGTGTGGTTTGAAGAAAGATATAGTGATTAGAGTAGACAAAGATGTTGCTGTGAAGGGATGAATAAAAAGTTGACTGACAAAACAAATCTATAGAGCGAACGTGTGTGATGGATAGTCGGTAAAAGTTACCCTAGTCGCCTCCTAAGTCACTCTCACCCGATCATATGCAGACCATATTGGTGACATATTAAAAAAGGGCCAAATTTTAGGCACCCAAAACCGACGGGATGGGCATAAAAAGATTGATAGATGTCAGTGAATCGAGAGAGATATGCAAAGACCGTATCACGCGGAAATGTATAGTATCTGTCTACCCTTCTGGGAAATAGGCATAAGTTTACAATAATTATAATAACGATAATAAAATATGCATTTAAGTTACTTAAATTTCAATTTTAACATTGTATGTTTAAAATTTTATAATTGTAATTCCTCGGTACACACATTTTCCACACCCTTATACAAAGTTTTGTAATCAAATGGTTATGCTAAATAAATGGTTATGTGATATACGGAACAGAGATATTCTTTCGTAATCACTTGTAAGTATATAAAGGGATATCAAATTATTATATATAAAAAAAAAACTAAATAGTAGACGTACCAAGTATTGTACCCAGAAAAAAGTTTTAGATCAACCAACAGTTATTGACTATATCTTAAAGTTATGAAAGCTAAATCATAACATCTTAAACGAAGTACACCGTCTCAAGTAGCACGAACCGTATTAGTCAACCACACTTCCATCATAATCCATATTTTGAACTTTTAGAATTTGCCGACTATGAAACGACGATGGAGTATGATTTTAATATAAATAGTAGTTAATAGATATTGCAAACTGCGCCCGCAAAGGAAATAAATTAAAGGTTAAAAATAATTTCCATGAAAAAAATATTCAAGGATAAAATTCTCTAAACGTAAACAACTCCCCCTCGTTACCCGATTTCCCTCTGTCACCGCTTTCTACTTACGTTTATTTTAAATGCATTTATTTTTAGGGTGTAATTTTCGATAGTTCAATAAATCATGTCTGTTTATGTAAGACGTAACATGTTTACGACTTATTTGTCGTTGATAATTATTTGAATTATTTCTATCTGAAGAAAATTCTAGACGGCTAGTCGAGGTATATGTGAATACCAGAGTTGGAGCGCAGGAAAGAAGTATTATTTCCGCGATTAATGCTTTCGAAGGCGAAGTGCAATCAACTACAAGCATTCGAGTGGTATAAAGCGACTATTCTATCGTTGTGTTTCTGCATATATACCTTCTGCTTTTCTGCATGTTTTTTTTTTCCATCTGATCTCAATCCTCGAACCACCGTTAGGGTCATCACATCACAAATTTATTGTGTGTGAATATTATATTCGTTTATAATATTCACACACAATAAATTTGTTTGTCTTATAGCGATTATATATATATATATATATATATATATATATATATATATATATATATATATATGCTATACCTATTTTATGTGATTATAAAAAATGGAATCAAACTGTGATTGTGTTATATACATTGTCATTGAGTGACGTCAATGGTAAATCATGCTCTATTTTGTGTTAGATTAAGATTTGGTCCAAAAATGTACAACATTTTTCCTTATAAACATGCATAACAATTATTTTCAGCTGAAGCGATAATTCGTACGGTAATAAATTCATATCGATCATATTAAAGGTCTGAGATTATGATAATCATATTCATACAAGCGGTTGACCAGATATAGCACCTTACGATTTATTTTAATAATATTCAATACTAAAGAAATTCTCATCTCGCGCAGGAATCTCGTTATAATAGATAAACCTTTTCCTTTTAGTTTCATTCACGAAAGTAATTACTGTTTATTAATAGCCATATTTTGCAAGGAGAAAAATATTGTTATTAAATTTGTTGAAACACAGAGCTTTTAAAGCTTGATACAGATTACATTTGTTTATAATATTACTATACGGCGACAACAAATCCGCTTGCACTAGGTACGATACTCCGGGGAAATATTCAACAATGTTTTTCACAAGGAAACAAGAAATCTTTTGTGCAGACTTTGTCAGACTCGTTTAATACACATACAGTACTTTCTTTATTCTTGGCTCTTTAAAGTAAATTGAAATATCTTTATTTTCTTCCTCAAGTAATTGATAATTGTTTTTCGTTTTATATTTCTTAACTAGTTTTTCCCGTGATTCCGTATGCATATACAACTTAAAACGCTATAACTGAGAACATCTCTGCTTTAATGTATACAGGATACGCCTACAAGGAAGTCGATAAAAAGCCGTTAAGTAAAACAAACAGAAGGACGAGTGCTCCGGTACACACGGGAGTTGATTGTCTGCGAGGACCGCGAATATCGTGTTGCGGAAATGTTTGATTTCACTTCCTCCCATATCGCGTTACTATTCAATCAGCCCGCAGCCAGCCCGTTGACAAAGAACAAGCTCCGGTAAACACGAATTAATACAAGGATCTCAGCTCGTCCTGTTTCGTACCAGAACGATAGCTATAATTGTTTATGTAACTGTCCCATGTTGATAACTTTATATAGCTAGGTATATTGTTTTATTGTCATTGTAAAATATATTTTATTTCCAATGATTTTTAACTTTCCGCAAAGAAAATTAAAAATTTTTGAAAATCCGGAAGTTATTGGTTTTACCCGGTTTTTTGAAAATCGAGTTTTCATCAGATCTCAACGTTTTGAAAGCTTAGGAAGCTTCCCTGTCTATTTTTACGACGATGTCCGTATGTCTGTGTGGATGTGTATGTGTGTGTGTATGGAAACTTCTTATAACTTTTGAACGGCTTGACCGATCGAAACGAGACTTGTAGCATTCGAAACGATTCCATTGAACTTTGACTTCTTGTAGGTTTAAGCTGATTCAAACCAGTATGTTACATGAAATTAAAAAAAAACCGGAAAAAGAAATTCAAAATCGATGTTTTTTGAGAATAACTTTTTGGCTATTGCAACAATCAATTCCATAACCTTATCAACTCTTAACCCCAAAAAATGACGTCAAATGCTGTTTGGAAATCAAAAGCGGTTGATTCGTTTGTGAGATATCGTGAACGAAAAAAAATCGAAAAACACTTTTTTTTATAATAGTTAAAAAACTTTATGACTAATCGATTTTGCTCTTTGTATAACCTTTTTAGGCCTCATAAAACTGCGTCGATTGCCGTTTTGAACATTGAAATCAAACAAAGCATTCCAAAGTCATGGTATTTTAAGAATTAGAAAAAAAAAATTTTTTAACATTACTTTGATATGTTGAGACATCGATTTTGTTTTTTTTACAACATTTTAAGTAATAGAAAAACTGCGCTAAAGGACGTTTAAAACATTAAAATCTGTTAATTTGTTTGTAAGATATCGTTGTTGCAAAAGTTAAAAAATAAAAAATTTTGAAAACGGTTGATCCTGCAGACAAATCCTAAAGCTTCTCTCCATCTACACTCAAAGTGCCTTAAAATAAGTTGAAATTGACATTAACAGTTTTCGATCTCTTTTTTGTCAAATCATTTCCAAATTTCGTTAAATATTTTAAAATAACTTTCATCTAAGAGAGTTAAAAAAACAACTTCAAATGCCATAAAATAACTGAAAATCGAACAGTTTGTCTCAACAACTACGTTGTTTAATGTGTATCAGACTTTTGAGTTCGAAAAGCTCAAAATAACATATAAACCGTATTTTTTGAGTTTGAAAAGCTCGGCGTGCTAAAAATGGTAAACGCTGTGCAACGCAGAGTTGTAATCAAAGTGTGCCGGGCTTATTGAATTGTCTCCCTCAATTTTTCACTAATACTCTCGAGGTTACTTCTCATCGATATAAAGGTGAGGGAAGTAGCCTGGTTTTACCAGGTCAAGCTTGGAAAGGAAATGGGAGATATAAGTGCCGACAGAGAGCTCGAAAAACCTGTCCGTTTCTACGAATTTGCGCACTCGAGAAGGGCGCCGGATACCCACTTCGAGAGCCTCGACTCCGAGACAATAGATCGCCTCGCCCTAGAAGAGCCCTACATATTCACCAAACGAAGCCGTATCCAAGGAAAAGTCGCTGCGGCCCTCACTGAATGGCGAGATGGAGTGGAGATCAGGCGCTCGTCGTTACAACTGTAGACCTTCTGCACGGTGTTCCAGGCAGTGATGTTGGCTCTGCAAAGGGCCATAAAAAAGGTTCTGCGGGGCACAGACAAAATAACAAACATCCTCAGCGTCTTTATATCGGCGCTGCAAGTGTTGACTGCGTCAAAGACGTACAATCCCTTGGTCCATTCAGCAAAAGCCGAAATCATGAAGATCGCTGCGGAGGGAAGAACGGTGCGATTGTAGTGGGTACGAGCCCACGCGAGAACTTGAGCAGTTCGGGCAATACTTGAACAGTTTCAAGTTGAAAAGCCCCCCGTTTTGCCCCTTCGACCCCGAAAAGATGCAAGACATACTGCTCGTGATAGAAGAATGCAATATGTTTATAAAAGAACGTGCAGGTGTCGAGCAGGAGATTGAGGGTCAGATGTAAAGAAAAAAATTTGCTAATTTATAAGTGACAAAAGGAAAAAGCGAAGTTTTTTCAATACTACGAAGCGGTGGTCAAGCATTGCAACGCGTTTAATAAATAAGAAATAGGATAAAACATAAAAACGTGTCATTATACGTCAGGAGGACGCTTGTAATGACTAAAAATAAATGACGAAACACTTTATTGCTATATCCACTTATTAGTGGATATAGTAATAAACGCGAAAAGTTGTTCGGGTGGTTAGCGAAAACTGACAAATATACAGGAAATGTATATATTTATTTATATATATATATAAAACTAAAAGATTGATAATGTTTATAAAATACAACAATGCTTAAAGACAACTCTGTGTAATATAATACACAAATAGATTCTGTGGAATATCAAGGACAACAACAAAAAGAGTGCAAGATTACATAATAAAAAAAAATTTAAAAAAAGTCCTGTTCTCGATGTCAATTTGTATCACTCTAGATTCAAAACCCGGTCTTGATTTAAATAGGTTTTAATTATAGTCTCTAATTTCAGACCCGGTCCCGTTTTTAATTCCAATCTCTTCTTATTCCGATTATGATCTTGATTCTAATTTTGGTCCCACGGTCGATTGCGATCTTGTTTCTCTTTTCGATTATTCACGGTCTTGATTCTGTTCTTCGTCCCATTTGCAATTTAGATTCCATTGCCGCTCACAGTTCGAATTTGGACTATGCCTGGGCGAATTCTATTATCAAAATAAACTTTAAGCTGTATTATTTGAGGATAGTGTTGCTTTTTATGAGTGAAAGAATTTTGAAAATCTGTAATAATACAAATATGCAGATAAAGCTAAAGCGAAATGTTAAATATCTATTTTATTCAAGGACTTTCTTAGATAATTTTTTAGTATAGGTTTAGTAGTTCGGTATAATATTAAAAATACGTAGACAACGTCACATACGACTGCTAGTTTATTTTTTTTTTAATATTTCAATTCGCAAGTACAACATATCGCCAATATTATAATAATCGTATGAATGGCTTAAACATGCAAAAACAATCAATAAAATACACACTTATTTTCATACATTACACAACACCACTCCTCCACCTAATTGTTTAAAACACATCTCACCATTTTTCAAAGTCGTACCTAGCTTTATAAAAAGTTTCATACAAAATTCAACCAGCCTTTACACCGATAAGAAGAAAATTACACATACGTATATATATACGCCACTGTATAAAAAGAAATGAATTTGGCTCCTGGTGAGTATAAAAAAATAATGATTGATTTTATACGGTTAGCATACGGTGTATGAAAAAATATAGGCCATTTTTTGCAATTATAGGTTCTGACTGTAAACCAACTTTTAACTCGATCGATCAAACCAGTTTTAAATTATAAAAGTACATACATACAAATAGACAGAACAATCAAACAAACGATCTGTGAAATGATTCTCAAGTTATAAAAGATTATACAGACAGACAAAAAGACAAGCAGACCGTAGCATGTTCTGACTGAAAACCAAGTTTCATGAAGATCGATTAATTCGTTTTAAGTTATAAAAGAATATGCAGACAGATAAAGAGCCTGTCAAACAGATGGTAGCTTATCATTTGCGCAATCATCTGTTGTTATTATACACCAATATTCATCAAAATTGCTGATGTTTTTTTCAGTTATAAAAGAAAATGCAGACAGACAAACTGACAGAGAGTAACTTATCATTTTCAAAATCACATGTTCTTACTGTATGCCAATTTTCATCAAAATCTGTTAATTTTTTAAGGCGTAGAAAAAGATGCAGATAAATTGATATATAGGCTGTCAAGCAGATGGTAGCTTCTCATTAGAGCCATCATATTTTTTACTGTACATCAATTTTCATCAAAATTGGTCAATTTTTTTTAATTATAAAAGAAGATGTAGTCGAACAAACAGCCCGTCCGACATACAGTAGCCTAACCTTTGCACAATCACATGTTCTTACTGTATACCAGTTTTCATTAATATTGGTGAAATATTTTTTCAATTATAAAAGCCAGTTTTCATCACGATAACTCGAGCCGTTCTTGAGTTATAAATAGCCATATAGTACATACATACATTTGTATAAACGTATACAAAAATTAATCCTTTTTACGGCATATCATTTTGATTTTATTATATATTTAAAATAAGTAAGTTATTTATTCGTGAATATTGAATAGACACTAATTTGTTAAAAAATACGATCTTAGAAATAAATAAATATTTTTTACACTGGGGACACAAAAGCTAATACAATAGGTAATAATTACATCTGCAACGTAAATAATTAGATGTTTTTTAGTGTCGATTGTAAATTATTTTAACGGTTATTATCTTTCTGTATTTAAAGTAATAGTATTATGACATGGTTGCTACTTTCGATGAAAGTATTTTATATTTATATGTCATTACACACCCAATGACATATAAATATAAAATACACTTTTATTTACATGTCATTGGGTGTGTATATATATTTCACTGCACTACATTGATAAAGTAGATTCATAAAAAATTTGGTTGCCTGTAAAGTCGGTATACGGGCGAAAGTTTTACGTGACAACGACTTTGAATGGTAAAATCATTTTAATGTGAATATTCATTCGTATAGTAGGAAGAAGGATGAAATAATAGTAACAATTTAAAACATTTATTTATACAAAGAATTATATTTAAAACATTAATTTATACAAAGAATCTCGCACTGAATTTCATATTAACAAAATTTTATTTTTACCTTTACACATACATACGTATTTATATACAAATATACATACAATAACTTGCAATACATTTGCAAGCTATGCACTAATTCTCTAGTGCTGCGCGCGCGGCAGACCGATCATAGTTGAGTGGGAGAGAGACGCAAGGCATTCGGCGGGCCTCTCTCTCGTTCGGTGACTCATCGTTACGTTACCGAGCGTTACACTTTTTCATAAGTGACTCCCAGCCGCAACCTAATTTAAGACGTTGTCACGTCAAAAAATATTTGGGTTTAATTTTGCAAATCTAATTGCAATCCGCTAAACTGCTCGATGTTGAATTATACCCAGTTTATGCTAAGCTAGCTATGCTATGCCATGCCAGTTTATCTCAATCATATGACTCACTGATAGACCATTGACATACATTTCGACATCAACTTAAAACTATGTAGTTACATTTTCATAAAACCTTAATACGTCATTTTTGATAATAACTCGATTATTGAAAATGCACTGAAATATTATTTCCAGAGTTTATGAGTAGTTTAAATTTTATCCATATAAACTACGAATAAAATAAAAATAATGTGTCGAGACCTATCGTATTGCTCATCATCGGAAGTGACGCTATACATTGTTGCAGACGCAAAAAGCAACTAAAAAAGCCTTCGTAAATAGTACAAAACGAAGTATATTTTGAATTGACACATTTTCAAATCGCTTGGTCTCTTCACAGGTGAATCGACGGCTACTGCATCTCGTAGAAAATGGAATACTCCACTCTTACAATGCGCGAATGATTAATGGCGCATTGAAAAATACGAAATGTCTCTCCTAGGCCGGGGAGGCTACGGGGCGACAGCGACGGAAGCGCGGGGACGCCGTCAAATGAATTCGTAAACAAATCGGGAGACGTATTTCGGATTCACGCGGCGGAAGCAAATTTTATTTATCGATTTTACATCGAAACCTCGCGCACGTCGACGCGACAATTAATTCTGAAGTGTCATAGCCTAATGGGAGTTTAACAAATAACTAAACGTTTCGCCCGATTCGAGGAACCCGCCCCGAAAGCGTTTACGTAACAATAAAAAGGATCGCCTTTCTGTTCGCCGCGGAGCGCTCGCTGCGAAGTTAACATCTGCTCCTTTTTCTTAGACGATACGATATCTCTGCGAAGGGACAGCGAAATAGATATTTGTCCAACTAGCCAGAAAATCGAGAGCCATTGTCGGAAGGAGCAAAAAATAGCAATGACTTTGTTTGCTCGTGAAAAATAATAATCGTTTGTCAACAACAATCATTCGCTAGGAGGGTCGGTTTTATTATATGTATTCTGCACTTATTATCGTGACTCTATAACAAATTTACGATTATGAAATCATACGATTCGATATGTACAATACTTAGTTTACATTAAGAAATCTATACATTTTTATAGTATTAGAAATTCTTAATAGCAAATAAAGGATTATGCTTCTCCGAGTTAAAACACAGTTATTCAAGGCATTTGCACCTTTAGGAGCACATGGAGACGGGTGTGCAAGAATTTAATAATAATCTACTATAGAAATGCAGAATTCAAGACTTGAAAACACTTTTATAGTAATCGATACACAGAATTATCGTTCGTATTATAAATATTAAGTGTAATTCTTCTCTCGCTTTTTGTACGTAATATACTATAGATTAACTACCGCCCGTGGCTCCGCCCGCGTTTACATAGAAAAAATCCCTTCATCTTATACATCGACATATGCTTTCGACGACATACTCCTTCACCTTATCGACTGATCACGATCCTAATCCTAATCCCGGTCGCTATCTCTGGATTCTGATCCCGGACCTGTTCTCGATGCCGATCTGTCTCACTCTCGATTCCGGTCGCGATCGCACTTTTGATTCTGAACCCGGTCTTGATTTACGTAGATTCCAGTTTTGATTCCGCTCCCGCTTAATTCTGATCTCGGTACTGCTCCTTTTTTTAGATTCCGGTCGCACTCTCAGCTTTTTAATTTTAATTCCACACTCGATTTTCATCGTGATCGCTTTCGCGATTTCGATTTCTCCCGGTCTTAACTCAAGATTCTGCTTTACATTCCATTTGCAATTTCGACTCGATTACTGGTCACAATTTCAATTTGAGTGAAGTCGTGATAGGTACTAGTACCAAAACAGAATTTATGCTATATTGATCAGGGATAGTGTAGCTTTACATGAATTTTCAGAATCTGTAATAGCACGGATATGAAGATGAAGCCAGAAAGAAATTCTCCTTATCGTATATTTTATTCAGAGAACTTCTTGTTAATAAAGGAATTTTGGGAACTGTTTCAGTTTTTCAGTTCAATACTACAAATACAATTGCTACTGTTCTGTTTTAGAAACCGTGAGTTCTTTTCGTGAGTCAAAATAGAACACATCGCCAGTTCCACTAATTGGATGAATTCTTTGGGCACTCAAAATTAAAGCGAACAAAATGCACATAAACTTTTATTCATTGTAGCTTTCGCCCGCGTAGACATAAAATTAATTCATTTATTTTGTATATCAACCAATCACGCTCTAAATCATGATCCCGATTGTTATCCCAATTTCGATTCTGATCGACCGACCCCGCTCGCGATGGCAATCGCAGTTCCGCTTTTGATTTCGAACTTCGATTCTCGACGGCGCATAGTTTGAGACACCGCGACCGCTGTGCTTTTTATACAACGGTACAAAGTTTAAAAAAATGAGAAATACAATTAAAATCATTAAATATTATTCAATTGTTCATAGTTTCAAAAAAAATAAATTTGTAGGTAACTAATATCAGCGCAGGGCTGTTTGCCCATGCCGTGGCATTTTTCTTCTAAACGAAAGGTCCGATTCAAATAATTTAAAGAGGCATTTACATGTACATATTCAACCATCATTATGAACATGCGCGTCGGAAAGGAGGTGCAATTGTGTGCATTTGCAATCCTCTGTTTTTGCTTATATCGGAAAAAATACACCGAAAAAGAGGTAGAAATAAAATGTTTGTTTCTCCTGAAAATAATTATGCCGATGCTCACGATTATGAAATTATTTACTAGGATGAGGGTTGATATCATGATACGAATCTTGTGATTTTATCCGTGTTTTAAACAAAAAGCGTCTATAATAACTTAATTATAAAATTTACACGTATAGCTTCTCGGACTTATTTGTGGGCAATAATGAAGTACTATTAACATATAGTACATTATTTTATGTATTATCAATAGTTTTCTCAATACACGCCAAACAAGAACTTTTAATAGGCAAATTTTTGATACCTTGGGTAATATTATTGAAATTTTTGTAGAGATTTCTATTTTTCTTTTTTTTTTATTGAAATAGCAATACAGGCATTGTTATTTGTTGATAATGTAATTTTCTATAAGTTGATGCATTTTTAAAATCGGTTATGCACTTTTTCAGACTATCTTTTACAAACAAACATTCCCTTTATGATATTAGTTCTTGCCCGCGATTCCGTCCGTGTAGACGTAAAATGAATTCCTCAGTCTTTCGTATCGACCGTTTAAGCTGAAAATCATTTATCCGAATACCGAACCCGTCTTATGATTTCGAACTCGGCTCCGCTTTCAATTCCAACGCCGGTCTTTAACTATATCTCGATTATGGACCCGCTCCCAACTCCGATCCTAACAGCCTTGTTATATCAAATTACGCTTATTAATATATTATAATAATACCAGACAAAATATGAATTCGGTATTCCGAACTGAGTGGGAAAATACAACCACCATATAAGTACACTGTGCGGTGATACGGAATATTTTGTGCACATGTGCGACTCGTATTTAATCGTAATTAAACCATTCGGTCTGTGCTTCAGAGAGCACCTTTAGCTCCGGGTGGCTGTCACCTCATCGGCGACAACGGTCGTCAGCAACCCGCATCGGCTCAACATTAAGGGTTTACCCATATAAAATGTTTGTAGAAGGATGTGCTTGGGTAGCAGGGCGATAAAAAAAAACCTGAAAATTAATTCGATAATTGGTATATACTCAATAAAAAAAAATTTTAATCTCCAACGTCCAAAGTGCATTGACGTGTAAATCATACATTACTATAAATACTTGCCATTGCTCACTTTAATTAGAACACATAATATATTAAGATTTTTTATAACATTGTCTATTGTTCCATGTCAAAATTCATGTCATTTTACGTCCGACATTGTTGTATTGGCTTAACTTTTATGTGTGTTTTATGCAACTCTCATAAAGTGGTAATAAGCTCCTTCTCATGGATACAAAATTTCCATTAAGGAAAAACATTATACCAGCATAGCCTAGTAGTTAAATTCACCTCCTGGGACAAAAGAATGCGAGTTCGTTTCCGAGCTTTACACCCCCTGAGTATTTTTCTAGCTCGTTCGAAGATCGGAATTTAATTAGTTATAGTAACGAAATTGACTGAATACGACAATTTAAAGAAAAACCGACTTAAATACGACTTAATTCGCGTCTCGCGAGGACTGTATTGTGGATATAGAAAAAAGCATTTTATTAATTTAAGTGCACGGTTTCTTTAAATATTTTTTCATAAAAAAAAATTAAGAAACGTACATAATTTTTTTGCATTCGTATGTCAGAAACGGCTGTAATGATTTTTATGAACATACGTACTTTGACAATGATGCAAGTTTCAAGTTTATCTACAAACCTATCTTCCCTGAAAAAAGGAGATTAAAAACCTTTTTTTCTAAACGTTGGTTTACTGATTTTAGTGTTTTGAGGTAACAATGTTGTTATGCTATTAGATGTAGTGTCGAAGTACAAGTACAGTATCGTTACGTTCTCTATAGTAGATGACATTAAATGTAGTTTGTGATTTATTACTATATGTCATACATATAATTATAATAAATCACAAGCTTTAGGTATGATACATGACACTGGTGCTGAATTGTCAATAAATTTCATATTTATAAACAGATAAGACTCATAATTATACAATATGTTTGCGTGATAATAAACAAATGAAGACTACGTGCAAAAAAAAAAACAACAACAAAAACCTAGACATTATCTATCGGAAACAGCAGAAGAATGTACCTCGGATCAGTTACTAATTTATTAAAAAACAAATATTAAGTTCACTAATTTTGTTCAATACATACTGTCCTGATTAGCTACTTTATAATGTTGAATAACAAATCTATTGTATTAATGTGTGTGGTGGAAGGACCGGCAAGGATAGTAACCCTAGAAAATCTTATGCATACCAAATAAAATAATAACTTATATATCAAATTTACAAATTACATATTTATTTACAGTGCAGCACTCCGTGATTACATTCAACGTAATGAAGTTAGCCATTTAATTAAAAAGAGAGCTATTTGAGCCTGAATTGACCTTGCACATAAGGCAAGTACAATAGATCGATCATGACCCCCAAAAACCACATGGCTGTGACAACCATCAGACAATTTTTTTCCCATAAACACAAAACGATGCTTATTTGCCAATTTTTGTCCGAATCGCTTTTATCTACGTTTTTCCTGTTATTTCGGCAACTTGTTTTACGATGTCCTCTCTGTCAAGTGAGGTAAAAAATAAAATAGGTTACGTAATAGGATAAGAGAGAGCTGCTAAATCCTCAGTTAAATCACAAATCGTCTAAGGATTTTGGCGACTTATTCGAAATGTTGCTAAGAACTTAAATTTTTTACCAGATGCTCGAAAATCTAATATTAATAGTTAAGAGTATCAGTGTACCACTCATAAATATTTATGTTATTATTTTAATAGCTGAGAAATTCGAATATATCATCTACATAATTATGTTTTATATTATATGTATAAATTATTTATATTACAATGGTCTATGTATTTAATCATGATATATGTTTATCTGTCTAAAATGTGAGTTCAAAAATAGGAAATTTACTAACTACAGAAACTACAAATTGCAATTAAGAAAAACAAATAAGTCAATAAATGTCAAGTTAAAATCACACGTTCTGTGCCTCGGAGAGCACGTTATGCTGTCGGTCCCAGATGCTGATGATTTGGTATTCAACGATAATATAATAAAAAAAAAGCTTATCAATTTTCAAAAAGTGTCTCACTTTCTAAGGCGCTTATTTTTTAGATGTAAATTTTATTTAGTTTATCTTATTGTAATATTCTCTAGCTGCAATCAATTGTCTGTATGCTATTGTATAGCTTTAAATAGGAGTAAGTTGCTTAAAGGAGTGTAATATAGAATTTACAAAACTTAATTGCAATTAGTTGTTTTTCGTATAGTTTATATATATAAACTATATAGTAAATATAGTTTTCCGTATATTTCGCATTGTTGAAATGTTTTTCTTTTACAATAGCTGACTATATTAATAATAAAAAATATTCTAATATTTATTATTAAAATGAATTTATTATTTTTAAAATAAATTTACATTTGAATCTTTATTCCTTTGTGTAATAATAAACGAAACTTATTATATTATACTTACTCATGTTATTTAAAATAGAATTTATTAAGGAATCCATTATAGTGATAAATATTATATTAATTGTGTATTAATTAATTGATTATTATAATCAGACAATTTTTAAAAGTTTTAATTATTACATCTATTGAAATATATTTAGATATGACAACAATTTTTCAAAAAATTTTTCCTTATCCTAAATTGACTGTTAAGCACAATTTTCCAATTTTATAATTTTATTGTTATCTTCACAAACATTTTATATACAACAAACAATTTTACTGATTGTTGTGAAATAAATTTTAAGGCCACGAACAGATATAATTTTACTTCGTTGCATGAAAAATATGTTTTTCATAAGAAACATACAATTATACAAATCCCTTCTTATTTTTATGCACATTATGAAAAATATTTATTTATGACTAAGAAATAATATTTAAAATATTTAATTATTATTATTTAAAATATTTTCCTATAGACAACAAAGTATATATATTCATAAAACGTAAAACAATTTTCTATTTAACTTTACAATATAAAATTAACACACAAACATTATTTGCAGTGCTATATAATACATCCACAATAGAGCATTGCACACAAGCGCAAAACACACCCTTGTAACTTACTAGCAAACAACGTGATCTTTTTGCCTCGCAGCTTCGCGAAAGTAAATCATAGACTTCATAAAATTTTAAAGCTAAAACTGTAGTAATTTAAAAGATGGTTTTTGTATGTAGAATATTAAAAAAATATTTCCGGTATTTTTATTTAGGCACTAAATGGATTAGATATTCTCAAATGTTTGACATTGAGGTCGATCAGAATAGCAAGTATTTTGTTTTGTTACATTGAATTAAAACTCATTAAACGCCACATTCTCTTTTTAGACATAAACATCCTCTTTTGTGAATTGATTAGGTAAGTTTAGTCTATCAGTTGATTTTGACGTCACAATCAAGCTAAAATTTTAAAAGAAAAATAAGACAAACATTTTGACAAAGCTCTATTATTTACAGCTTGTCATCTAATTTGTGTATATCTCTTATAAAATATACAAAGATATAAAATGGAGATTACAAGTGCTTATATTTCCAAAAGGATCAATTTCGGCAAACAGCCACTTTTCTGTGAGCAAGGGCCGGAAATGTGCGACAGCATCGCGCCTAACGTCAACGAGCAAAAGCTTTATATTCTACGAAATCCAGTGCACGAGTTGGTGCAGAACACGCCCGTGTTCTCAGCGAACGATGCGAATACGACACGAGTAGAACAAACGGTAACGGGCGTGAACCATGCCGAGGGCGGGTGGCCGGTGGACGTGCCGTTCACAGACATCGAATCTACGCAACGTTACAAAAGAAGAATTGAAAAGGAAGACGATTACGTACATGCAGTGATGAAACTCTATTCCAAGTTTGAGCATTACGTCTTACAGAACAGAAGCATCGAGATGTATCAGTCGTATTACATGGAAATGCCGCACATGCCGGAAACGGAAAAGCACAGCGTGCGGACCGTTAACGTTTACCGTGACGGAGGCAACCGCGGTCCTCAGAGACCCATCTCTTCGATCGACTGGCAGAGCGAAGGCGGTCGCCAAATGGCAGTCACTTACTCCCATTTGGACGTCAATCGTAAGACGAAGTCGCTCAATGACTGTTACCTGTGGGACGTAGAGAATGCCAGCCAACCTCACATGACTATCGAGCCGTTTAGCACTTTACTGGATTTGAAGTATTGCCCGAAGGACCCGTGCCTGCTCGTCGGTGGCCTTGTCACCGGCCAAGTGGGTGTGTGGGACACTCGTGTCGGTGGTCAAGTGCTTCGTTTCTGTCCGCCTCACGTCGCGCACCGCGATCTCGTTCGCAGCGTTCAATTCATCGCCGCTAAATCTGGACGAGAATTCTTCTCTGGTGGAGCTGATGGATGCTGTAAATGGTATTTTTCAATCAAAATATTATTTATTAGCTTTTCTTGCTGTTATAATGTTAAAAACCTCTTACGAATGTCTACTAAAATGATAACAGATACAGTTATAACAATATGATGTTTTTCATTTAATAGTTTTTATGTATTAATAAAATTACAAAATTATAATTATTATACTATAATATATAACAATTAATATTATAGGATGGAAAACAATTCCCATCCGATTTTCAGCCCCTCTCATGCAAAATATTTAATATCAAACTACACTTCGAAAATATCTATTCAACTAGTATTCGGGTTAAATTAGAATGGCATGTATTTATGAACAAACTTCTGCCCGCAGGTCGGCTCTCGTAGATATAAGAATAAGTTGTTAGTCTTTCGACAGCTCTAGCTTCTACCCCCGTTTCACTATCTCCTCGTTGTTTTATTCACATTGTTCACTAGATTATAATGATAGTTCACACAAGCTAAAAATTTTTAGCTATGACATGTTAAGTGGATTTTGTTCTTTAAATAAAAAAAAAAACAAAACATAATCACAAAATCTACACGCATACAGGTGACACCAACAAAGTAGCCTACCAGCGCTTTGCCTTTTGAGTCGTGCACCCATTACGAAAGGCATGAGATAAATGAACTAAAGCAGGTGTGTTATGTTGTTAATAAAAAAAAATAAACATGAAATGTTCGTCCAAGCACAAACAATACAACGCTGAAAATTAGATACAAATTTCTTCTTAGATCGTTGTAATTAGTGTCCACAAACCACAAACAGACAAAATATACAAATAAATATAAAATTATCCTCAGATTTATTACAGGTAATATATGTTACAGGTATATAGATACTGTTACGATAATATTCAGAAATGACATGGTGTTTTTAATTCTATAAAACTGAGGTTGAAGTCAATGTTATTTATTTGTTATTCAGTTGCTTAAAGATTTCTCTGTTATTTTCTAAGGTGGGACATGCGTAATATGGAACAACCAACGGATACCGTTATCATAGATATATTAAAGCAATCAACAGATGAACAGAGCATGGCAAAAGCGAACGGTATCACTATACTCGAATATGAACCTTCGATCCCGGTCAGGTAATAAACACACATCGAGTCAACTATAACAATTAGTGTGTATGCTTTGAGTAATAATTTGATCTTTTTTTCTAGATATATGGTCGGTACAGAAAATGGATTAGTGGTCTGCGGCAATCGTAAAGGCAAAACACCTTATGAAATGCTGCCTGCAGCGGTATTAAATATTATTTATTTATTTATGCAACAATTTAGAATTTTATTTTTTCTCAGTAAATACCAATTATTCTCCAATTTGCTATTATTTTTATTATTTATGTACATTAAATATTGGTCCATATTAATCAATTCATGAGCATTTGGTTGATTAACAGAGTATTTTATAATATACTATAATGTCAAAAAAAATAGTAATTTCGTACGTGGCGTATTATACTTTATGTATAATGGACAAATACTCTAATTTATGTGTGAAAAGGAAATATGTTAACGGAATAAATAATTAATTACTACGATAAGAATAATAAAAAAGAAAATTACATGACGCCCTTGAAAAAATGTTACCATATCAAGAAAAGAAAATGTACTAAAAAACACAGTGCTTATTCATCATCTTTTATCTAATTTTTTAAGCTCCTGTGTTTTGACTTGACTTATCATTTAATTATTTTGCTATCTGATTAATTTTTTCTGATTATTACATCTATGTACACACACGGATACACACACGCACACACACACACACACACACACACACACACACACACACACACACACACACACACACATATATATATATATATATATATATATATATATATATATATATATATATATAGCTAGTATATATATATATAGTAGCTATCTCAGCAGACGTCGTCCTGCCGGAAAAGCTTTAAGTGATATGCCGACATTGGAATATACATAGAAAATTTCATCCCAATCGGTCCAGCCGTTTGACATACCGACAACGGCGCCATCTATCAGGTCCATTTGTGAATCTACATCATCCTCAAATCCACTTGAACACTTACAAAAAAATTGATTCAAATCGCTTCAGCCGTTTAGGAGGAGTTCACTAAAAGAATTATATATATAAAGGATATACAAACATATATACACATACACACACATATATATATATATGTATAATTAATGGCAAGCGCTATTAATTGTCACAGGAAACTGAAACGACGTCGTACGTGACGAGATATCTAATATGTATGTAATATAGTATTACTGAATAATTAATTTTTTTAATGAATACACTAAACACAATTTGTCGTCGCTGTATTGTATCTCGTTTTTGTTACTCCGCTATGGGTACATATCCTCATGCAATCTTTTTATTTTGAACACAAGGGTTTGGACTTTGTGCTAACCTTGCTGGCTAAGTACGTCTTAACGTGATTTCTGAGACACAGACACTAAAGTGGTTTGATACGATTTAAAATAAAAGGGCCTTGGTCAAATTGTCCATCGTGGTCCATAAGAAAAAAAAGTAGAAAATGAAAAAACCGTTAATCATAAAATAAGTTTAACAGAGCTGATTAATATAATTTATATGCGCGAAGAGTCACACGTTTTTCGCTCTTTTTTTTTAATTTCGTAATTCTCAAAAAGTCTCTTAAATCAGTGTCGCGTAACATACAAACTTTACACTTCACGTTATTTTGTCGAATAAAAAAAGGCACAAGTACACGTCGGAATTCTGTTTAGAGTAACACGTACGAAGTAGCTTACATAAAGAGCAAACATGTGATTACAGCTACGTGACAACGATTGTACTAGAAATTAATTTCACTTAATTAAGTACTTACTCAAAAGATTAAACTCCATCTACATTCTTCATTATGTTTATTTTACAACAATATGAAACACAAATAGGCATGATAAATTGTTAAAGGGTTGGACAGTTGTACAGTACATAATTAATTTCTTTTAAGTAGAATATTACAACGGCTGTGAGTTGTTCGTAAAAAAGCACAAAGCGAGAAAAACCAAATGGCTAATTCTCGCGGTTCCTCTTATTATGGTGTATCTCGACGACATAAAAACTTATTGATGGCAAGTTGCGCCAAGAGATAAAAATGCTAGTTGCTAAATTAAATATATACGATTTAACATGTAACGCATAGACAATTTGCGAAAATGTATGGTTAACGTGTAAAAATTACGATTTTTTCTTTTGAGACATCCCCTCATAAACCTTTGGGTACTATAACATTTGTTCTATAAATTTTTTGATAATTAATATTGTTTTCACTGAGTCGATTGAATTATTTATGCATTAAGTGTAGTGGTATCGATTAATGGTAAATTGATGCAAAAAATATTATTAAAAGATTTGATGACAACTCAACGTTCATTTTTAAAATTAAAACTTATGCGGTTATTGCATTCAATATTATTTAATTTCAAATCGCTTTCGTATCAACAGTATGAGGCGCACAATGGACCGGTATGGGCTTTGGAACGCAGTCCGGCGTTCTTGAAAAATTTTCTCACCGTGGGTGACTGGACGATGCGCGTGTGGAGTGAAGATTGTCGCGAGTCTGCAGTACTATGGTCACCGCCCAACCGTCACAAGCTTACGTGCGCCACTTGGAGTCCCACGCGTTATTCGCTCATCTTACTTACTCAGGCTAACGGCGTACTGACCCTTTGGGATTTATTAAGGCGGCAGTACGAACCCATCGTGAGCATCCAGGTTTGCGAAGAGCCCTTAATGAAGGTCCGAGCCCACGAAGGCGGGACTCTAGTTGCATGTGGCAGCAAGCAAGGAAGGATATACATGCTGAAAATGTCACATACCTTGGTAGTGACCGGGGATCGCGACAAGGGACTACTCACGTCCATGTTCGAGCGTGAGAGCAAGCGCGAACGTATACTCGAAGCGCGCTTGCGTGAGATTAGACTAAAGTTGAAACAAGCGGAGGAGCCTCCGGCTGTCGTCGGCTCGGCTTTAGCTATAGATCCGACCGTGGGAGACCGTGACCTTCTTCAAGCGCAGGCTGAATATTTTCAGATAGCTAAGAAAGAATTCCAATCGATGTAAAATTTTAATTTTTAGAAGGCCATAAAGTTTTGTTCTCAGTTTACTTATCTCTATGAAATTCATGACATTTTAAAATTTGCTCATGTTATGATGCACATAATTTACTTATATTTATGATGAATTATAAAATACACTAGGTATTATTTTCTTAATTTGTTGTATCATTCCGGTAATTAAAAATTCATGGAAACAATTATTTTCGTCAAATTTATTTTCGGAATCCGAATAAAAGGATTTCTTGTGAATTCGGTCCTTCGTGTTTGTTCAATGTCACTAATAGTTATTTAAAAAAGTAATTTTGTAATAAGCAAATAATTATGAAAGAAAAACGGCTTAGATAAAGCTGGAAGTACGCGTATCTGTTTGCCGACAAAGCCCTCAATTTGAAGAGGAGAAAATTACGCCGGTTCCGTGGCCCTCCGCCGCCGCAGAAAGCTCGCGTGTTTAGCATATTAATCGTCAGAAAATATTCATACTTCTATTAAAATGTTTATTTAGACACCGCCGAGGCCGCTATCTGATTGCCGGCGGGTGCGTCTCTTGAATAACTAAGTAGAGCGTTATCGTGAATCGGAAGAAGCTGCCAGGAGGTACCGAATTCTGCCTGAACAGCCAGCTACTACATTTCGACAAATATCTGGGCTATTACTTAGGTATCTGAATAGAATAAAACGTTGGAGAACGTGACAACAAAAGTCATTGTACTAGCTGTTCGTTTGCTTTTACAAAGCTAAAACTTGAAACGTAAGAGAAAATTTCTCAGATGACCGTCAGTCAGTTCAAACGACGTAATCGCTTTTGTAATGTCATTTTGCACTTTGATGATGTTATATATGTACATATAAAGGGATTCTACTAAAGCGAAATATATCAAAGCATCCCAAGAAATATGAAAACTGTATTCAATGAAATTGAACGTTACGCCATAAAACGTCTTTTGCATTTCAATACGAACTCAAACAAAATATTACCCGCTCCGGCGATGTTGAAATATTAGCTCTCGCACAGAACAGATGGAGGAGTCGCGATTCACTTAAGTTATGCGCTGGAAACTGAGCAGTCTGTTTGTTTGCCATTCGCCGGCTAACGGTGCTCAATAACTATTAGTGGAGCCGTTCGGCGCTGCGTATCGTGCACAAATATTTGTCTGGCTGAGTAAATACGAACAAAATATATTGTAAAGGGAAGTCATTATGGTTTTTTTTGTAGTCGTTTACTTTTCTTGAGTGAATAGCATACGGGTTATTTTGACTTGACAACAGGTAATTGGTGGTTTTTAATATTGTAACTTTAGCGCTTAAAGAGACGGCTCATAATGAAAAATGCTTATAGAGATATGAACGTAAGTATAGTTCTTAATGCCTAAATGTGAAAATCACAAAACGTGTAACAAAGGTACTGTATAATAGCCTATATTCTTGGGTACCAGTCAACTCAGAAATATGCAATTCGAAGTAGGGAATGTAATCAATAATGACAGCCCAAAATAATCTTTCGACAAAAAAGTTTAGTCAATCAAAATAGTTTCGAAACTTGCTTTTTGTAATGTTTAAATGGAATAATATAGTGTCGCAGCCTAGGTAACGTTTTGTGCCTAAATCCATATAGACTAAATCGACATCTTAAAGAGCGTATGTCTTGAATTCAAAGTATGATGTGAAATATAAAATAATGATGTTAAGCAGCGCTGTAAAATAATCTTAAGCTGGCGACAGTATAGAACTGCTTTAAAAAACGAGCAGTTGCACAAAAGAGTTCTAAAAACTTTAAATATCTAAATAACATAAACAATATATAAATGCTGGCGACAAATTTATTTATAAGTCAGCAAAACCATTGTAAACTGAATACAGTATTCGGCATTTTCCGCATTGCAAACGGAACGTAGGCATATTATATAATATAGTAAGAATAAAGTTTATCGTGTCAGATGTCATCACTCTGCTGAGGTATACGCTCCCACAATATTTTTATTTCAGATTAGTTGCTAACGACCGTTGTCACCGTTGCAATGGTGATGTCGGCTAACGATGGTTTAACGTGATCTCAGAGACATAGAGCGACTTGACTGGTTTATATTGAATAAAGATTTAGCCATTGACGACCTTATTTATCAGGATCGAACCCGGTGTCATCCGGACGCTTCCAACTGCTAAGCCGCCGCCGCTTTTAATAACATTAGAGTAGTAAGAATCGAGTAAACGCTACTAATTCAAACACTTTGACCCTAATAAATGAAAATATTTGAAGAAGCCTCCCGCAGAACTGTAAAACGATAAAAATTGCACTACGGTATAAAGTGCATCATAAATAACGCGAAGTTATTTGAATACATCATTCACGTGACATCAACATAAAAGAAGGAGGGGCGGGAGACGGACGCGCGCAAAAATATAATTTGCAATAAAGTCGGGAGATGACTTCTCGGCTCCTGTAACTATTAGGCTGTATCAAAATATTCGATATTATTTTTTAAATTAAATATTAATTCTTTTACATTTAACTCCTTACATACGATTCGGTCATTACATGATTGCTTACTGTAATCAAATGTTATGAAAATGTGTTACGAGGCATAGGTATTCTATGGCCACCCGACTCAGCCGTAAATTTGTTATGGGACCGCATGAAAATGATCGTTCATTTTGCATATACATTTTGTCAGTATGAGTTCTATGAATAGCTCATCGTTATGTAAGGTTTTCACACGACAGATGCATGTGTTTGCCTATATTTGAATGTTTTCACGCAAAATCTCATTTCACTGTTAAGCACTGTCGTTGTTGAATAAATAAATGTTTTTAGGTTTGACTTAAAAAAAAAAAACTCCTTGGCACGTGCTCAGAATCGAACCCGTGATCAACGGATAAATAGTGAAGTGACTTAGCAATTAACTAATTATTTTCTTTCACTGATCTTTGGTTTTAAAACTATATAAAAATGTGACTCTGTGGTCGCTCGTCAAGCTTTATTGTATAAGATAAGCAATAATTCTTTTTTTTTTAGTATATTGAATATATAAGAATACATTGAATGCGGAAAGAGAAGTTTTTTCAAAATCGTGGACGTAACGAAATTACGGATTGTCTCTAATTAATAACAAGCAATTATTATTAACTACAAGCACATTTATTCGGTGAGAACACATCGTTAAAATCCAAATAAAAAAAATAAAAAAGCTATCTAAACGTTACTATGATCGTAAAAGACGTTGAAGTTTAATTTAAATGACATATCTTTTATGTTCTTGTATTCAACACGGTTCTAATTTGATATAGATATAACAATTCCTATATAGATATGTAGGAATTTCAATCCGGGAAGGCTTTTGGCACAACCTAGTACTTGCTTTATTACTTTTCTCTGAATGCAGAAAAATCGTTCTTTGTGCGACGCGGCAGGCCAATAATTGGAAGGAAGTCGTAAGTGTTAATGCTCTTTTGAAAATTGGGAATGTAATATATATACTTTAGTTAAGATGCAATAAAAGTTGTCGATTAAACATATGACCTATCATAATATTCATAACTTTTTCAGTTTTTGCTCGTAATTTAGACGCTCGTTGTCTTAATACGAACGATGAGCACGTTTCCCAAACGTTTCTAAAGTCATGTCATTTGTCATATACATTTCATATTACCTTTGGGAGAATTTCAGTCGTAAAACGATTGCGACGCGAATAACTCCACAAAATATCTGAGCTGCTTACGCAGTGTGTATTTGAAATTCGTAAATAGGACGGCATTTATTCATTACACATAAAATTACTTATTCAATTTATAATAATTTATAAGTGATGATTTATATTATTCAAATTAAAGAAAAGAAATAAAATTAAGGCGATAGTCGACTGTGCTTTGTCCAACACTTAAGGTCAGCTTGTAGATTAGATAACTTGTTAAAGTACATTTGTATGATATAAAAAGCACATATTCTGCTAACAAACAAGAAGCATTTTACAAATGTTTTTTTCCGAAATGTAAGAATATCTATTTTTAGAATAGAACAACGCAGAACACGCAAACTACTAAATTTAATAATAGGTCAATTACATTGTTCCCAACTTAAATAATTTGTAAATCGTTGTGTTTTTATTTTAAAGAAAGGCAGCAGTGGTTTGACAGTTAAGTTTTTACTAAACACAATTTTTAAATTTATTTATATTTCCAGTAATACGAAAAAAAATGCCACTTGATACAACATAACATCATGTTGACGTGTGAAAATGTAGTTTCAATCAGGCGGAAAGAATTACTATGTAATCTAGGATAAAATATCTTGTTGAAAGTACGCTTCTATTGAAGGTTTTTTTTTTATTTACATGGCAAAATCTAACGTCTTCAATTAATATACATTTTCATATTAATAAAAAAAATACATTAAAAATTGTATTTAGTATTACTTTATTTTTTTATCGTACGAAATGTCATACAAGGTTATGAATTAAATTTAAAGTATTTAAAGTGTATATAAAGGAATTCGATGAATTTATTTCAGTCCAAATATAAACTTGGATTTATACAAAGAAATAAAGAGGGCGCCGTATCCAGTAGCCGTTCGAGAGCGACTCGCGCTATCCGCTCGCGATATTTATCTCCGGGCTGTTCCAGCGACGTCCTTTTTTGCTAGTACGACGCGGGCATTAGCGAAAGTTTTATAACGCTCGCCGGAAACGTTTTGAAACCGTTCAGAGTTGCTCAATGGCGGCGCGTTTTATTTATGCGATTTTTTTTTTTGTCCGACGTCGAACTCGTCCCGTACGCGCTCGGACAGTGCATCGGACGGGACAAAGCTCGTCGTCCGTCCGAATGCAATGTTGGACCTTTCTGCGCCGTACGAAGGTTCATGCCAAACGGGACGCTACTCGGCGCATTCACTAGTTTGTTATTGTTTGCAGTTTTATAAAACGTCCGTTCCTCTGGTACGGCGGATAGACGTTAATAATTCGTAGTTAAGTGCGAAAATGAACAGTTTTGATTAAGATGAATATCAGTCGTCTGAAATATGATTTTAATTCGTTAAAATGCCTATCGAAACTACGAGTGTGGTCTATTTTCTAACAATTTATATTTTTATCGTAAACACAAATCATTTCAATGACGTGAAGAAAGATAAACACTTTTTTAACTTCTATAATGTAATATCACTTTATATTAACAAACAAGTCAAGAAGCTATTACAAAGAGCGGTTTACGGTTTTCAAGTCGCCTAGTGAGTATAGAAATAATTCAGCTTTGTGGCTTCAGAATACAAAACTATTAAGAGAGAAAAAAAGAATAAAAATTTGGTTGCCTGTAAAGTCGGTATACGGGCGAAAGTTTTACGTGACAACGACTTTGAATGGTAAAATCATTTTAATGTGAATATTCATTCGTATAGTAGGAAGAAGGATGAAATAATAGTAACAATTTAAAACATTTATTTATACAAAGAATTATATTTAAAACATTAATTTATACAAAGAATCTCGCACTGAATTTCATATTAACAAAATTTTATTTTTACCTTTACACATACATACGTATTTATATAAATATACATACAATAACTTGCAATACATTTGCAAGCTATGCACTAATTCTCTAGTGCTGAGCGCGCGGCAGACCGATCATAGTTGAGTGGGAGAGACGCAAGGCATTCGGCGGGCCTCTCTCGTTCGGTGACTCATCGTTACGTTACCGAGCGTTACATTTTCATAAGTGACTCCCAGCCGCAACCTAATTTAAGACGTTGTCACGTCAAAATTTCTTAAACTTAACTTATTAAGTTATAGAATAGATTTGGTAATGATTAATTGTATTCTGTATAAACACATGACACGAATTTATAAAAACTGTAAATTCATTAATAATTTTTTAAAATAGAGTGAATTACAAATATTGACATCTTACATAACTCCAAACGATTCTCTCACAACTGTTTGCCTTTATATATATTTATATATCCAATAAAAAATCATTTATTTATTTTATGTAATAAAATTGTATGTTTGTCCCCACTTTTACGAAGCCTACCTTCGCGACGGGACCGTCGCCTCTCGCGTGTTCATGAAAACGCGCATTACGCGGCTGCGCTTTTATAGAGCCTTCTGGGTATGTAGAGGCGGTCGTGCGTTCCCAAACAAACAGTATCGTATGAATATTCATAACATTGAAGTCAGGTGCTGTACTCGTTAACTGAGTTTTGATAAAATATGTCACGAGAAGAACGTGCCTGCGACACTGCTACGCCGTAAAATTAGCTCTCAGTAATTTATCAGCATCCATTATTTTAATGAATGTGATTAATTGCGATTATTTCGCAATTTGATAGTATTCAATGAATATATTGAGGTTTTTTTCTTTTATGTAGAAGTATTTAAATTTTTAGTGATTGGGTCTGTACAAGTAATATAAACAATAATAATGTTTGTTATCATATTAACAATATTAAAAAAAAAATAGTCTAATAATTGTAAATCTCACCCTCTTTTGTTCATACTTGAACTGTATATTATCATAGACATTATCTTAGAGTTGTTTTTAATTTGTCTAATATTAACGGTTTTTGAGTTATTTGTAAAAATTAAAAATGCAGTTTTTTTTCTTATATCTGATTGCCAATAACTTTTGCAAGTGTTCATGTGCGACTTTGAAAATTTCCTATGTATTTCTAAATATCATTACAAACTCAATGAGTTATCTCGCGATTTTAGGTCGCTGTCGGTTTCTTTTTGTGGTAATGGAAGGGCAGATTCGAGGATGGGCTGCATCCTGCATGTTACCGAATGTTGCACGCAACATCCACACAATACACCTATCATGACTTGACACCTAGCACAATAGAAAATGCGAACACTTGTAAAAGAACAGAAATATGTATTCCTATAAATTACAATTAAATTGTAACATTTTATTATTTTAAAATATGGACTCGTAGTCATTCATTTCAATATCTCTGAAATAGTGACATCTAGCGATGAGGTTGTGCACTGACATATGAATCAGTCAGTTTGTTTGTCACTCAGTTTATATTTTAGCTAATTAGTACTTAATTAAAGATAGAATTAACACGAAAATTCTTCATAAAATTTCGTTGCGCCTAAGTCATCACTACAATATTCGGTTGAAAGATTTCTTGACTAAAATATTTCAGAATGAGATATTTGTTATTACAATAAGTATAAAATATTTTTAATAGCCAAATAGACGCAATTCATTTTTGAAGGTTTAAAGTAAATAAATATTTGTTTAATTGAACTTAAAAGCATAGGAAAATTGTAATATTTGATTCGTTTATTAGCAAATACTAGGATTATTTTAGTAAATGATAAAAAAAAGAATTTAACCCCTGCTAAGTTTCGAATACGAGAAATAACATAAATTTGTTTTCGGTATAGAGAAGAGTTCAGTTACATTTCTAATAATATATTGCATGTTATAGAGATAAATTATCTTCATTTAAAACCTCAGTGACATAAAAGTTTAACTCTCAAATCTCTTAGATTCTTTATTTCCAGGCTACACAAAATATTTTATGAAATAATCTGGTGCGATTGAATCTAGATGACCAAAATGTTTATCAGTATTAGTTCGCTGCTATGTCTAACAATAGTCGTGAAATTTTAACCCATAAGCTAGACAACATAATAACGTGTGAGGCGAAATGATGTAACCTTTACTAAATATAGATCTTCTCGGGACAGAGCGCCCGAGTCACATTTTCCTCTTAACGAATAAGAGAGACGAAACCAGCAGAACAGATTTGCCTTGCCATATTTTCTGGTACGAGAGGCACAAGCCCGCCGGTGGATGTTGCGGTATGTTAGGCCCCGCTGTGAACAATGTACACGTTTATCTCGACATCGGATTGAGATAGCGGGGTCAGCTCGACACGAGCGACCCTATTCGGCCCATAAGTAACGCGGCTTTGACTTAAGTGTACACCGTTCGGTTCTTATTTTTTTTTTTTCTATTAAAATTAGACGCGTTCGTGTGCTCGAATATTTAAGTGTTCACAGTGTTTACAACGAGAAGGGTGTACGAATACGAATAAATAAAATTTGAATATCCAGAGGTGCACGTCTCGTGATACCCATTTAAATTTTGATAAGAAAAAATTCTGTCGATGAGTTTGAAAATGAAACGGCGAACAAAAAAAAAATATTCTCGACGACTGATAAGACAACAACTAATAATGACATCTGCAAGCGACGAATGATATTACAAAAAATGGTCTCCATTATGATTCATCGCGCAATCGATACTTGTAAGCGCAAATGGTAATATAATACTTTTACCCATTTGATAAGTCATTATGGTGTCGCAATTTTCAGCTCAAAAAAAAACTATTAACTTTGATTCAACGACACCGAATTAAAACAGTCATTTTCAATAGAAAACTATTTGTTGTAAGTCTAAAGCTAATAAAATAAAATGGCTAATTTAATGGTTCTTTTCGCAAGTTATCCTGTTTTCAAGTTTCACACAGCGCACGTCTTAGTTGATGGAAAAGTTTTCTAAGCTGTTTTGATGTTTTTTTCGTTTCTATTATATCAAATTATTTTTTAAAGCTAACAGAATTAATTGTCATTAAATAATCTGTACAATGGTATGCAAATTTTCCCAACTTCGTTAACTGGCGAAAGTACAGCGCGTTAGAAATAGTTGCTGACAAGAGACAAAAAAACTTAATAATATTTTAATTTTATCTTTCAAATGTAATTAAATGATAAAATATGTATTAGATTTTAAGTCAACCTAAACTTGTGAATGATAATTATTTAATAAAAGATAAATATGGATCTGTTTTAGTTCCGCGTCAGACAAGTATAAAATTTCGAATAAATACTGAGATTTCAATTGTTTCTATAGAAATGAAAAAAAAATAATAGTTTCCCTTTTTATATATTTTCTTGGTCAAATATGGGCATGACATGTCTTATTTTACGAAGAAATAATGTATTTGTAAGTTATATATCGTTTTGCAAAGGCTTTCAAAATGTAATAAAGCAATGACACGAATAATATTGCCAAAATTATTATTAAAAACAATAATAAACAGATAAATTCTGTGTTCTTTACGCGATAATGAAATATTTTGGGCTAGAAAGAAGGTTTAATAGCGGTTTAAACTTCATGGATTTATTCGAAATGAAATATGTTTTTTTTTTATGTAATCTGCCTAACACTTAGGTGTGAATCACAAGCCGTATAAAAAACTTATAGAAGATTCTAAGAGACTTTTGCCATATAAACGCTTCTCAGGAAACTTGACTCAATTTTCATTAACATTTCACCATTTCACGTATTTGATAAGTTATATTTTTTGGTTTTGAAGATTATAAAATTCGAGAAATACAAATATCAAAATCTAAAATTGCGACAACCAAATCTTTCTCTAAAGCTCATAAATCTGTTAGGACCGACACTGCATCTGCATCGAGCGCAATAAAACGACGGCTGCACTTACGTACGGCCTCGCGAATCCAGGGATCATATGGGAGCAAACGCTGTCCTTATTCAGCTAGACAGTACAAGGTATTCGTGACTTACATTCAGAATAAAACAATCCTCGGACAAAGGCCGGCGGCCGACAACAGAGCAATGCGAGGGAGACGTTCGGCTGCGTTTGCCATCGGCGCAGCGGGCGCAGCGATATCGGCGCGGGTTGGGGGCGGATCAGAATTGTTGGTAATTGTTGGATTTATAGTCGGACGGATTACCCGCCGTTTCGCATAGCGCAATACTAGTCATTTTCCTTGTTCAAATTTTCGTTAGAGAATTGATCGATTGGAATCACATGCGTCTGATACTTTCCACATTTATATATCGATTTAATTACCACTTTCAGATTCTAAATTTTTTTTCAGCTATTTTGAAATAAGAATCATATTTATTTTTTACTATTAAACGCACATATTAAGTATAACACCAAAATATGACGTTAGCTTTGTGTTGTTTTAATATTTTAGACTACGTTTCTATTCAAAACCCAGTATATACAAATTAAAGTGTCTGTCTGCGATTTCAAAATGATTCGTTTTTCTTAAGGTCACATGGCTTTTAGAAAATTATCTGTCTGTTTTTTTATCTAAATATATTTGTTTTGAGCTTCTCAATTAATATTCATAATTAGTTTTTCTTGATTAAAAAATTAAAAGCTGTTGAATTAAAACCAAAATTCAATTATAAACTAGTTATCTATTTGAACGATACTTCTGAAAGTTAAATTTGGCTCATGGTCGTTTCAATACAAATACAAAATTAGTTAAATTACCGATTCTAAGTTCTTAATTCAAATGCTGCACTGGTATTGTTCGCCCAAACCTAGGGGTGTGTGACTCTGATAATTTTGAATGAACATTTGAACGTTTTAGGTGAAGAGATTATCATTAAATTTTTGGCTTTAATTCTGCAATCTCGATGTTTCAGTTGTAGGGGTACTACCCGACTAAATTAAGATGACATAGGATCATCAGATTTTCATGTACTTTGTCATAGACATCTGCATTCCGATACCTCAAAATCTTAGAATCAAAACAAAACCGGGTTTGCAATTGAAAGGACTGGGATTGGTTTTATAGGGAGAGTATTTCAGTGGTCTACAACGTTGCTTTCAAATTAGAAAATACTGATTTCAATCTTGACTTTGGACTAAAGAAATTGATCAATAAGTTTTCAATTTCATTTTTCAATCAAATTGATCAAATTCAACCATTTTTCCTCCTCGTGCCTAGTAAAGCAGTTATACTTGGATTATACTCTTATAGTTAGGTACCCAAAGGGGTATCTAACTATAAGAGATTTCGATAGGTCCGCATTCTTTCGTTCAACCTTCTCTCTTTTATAGAAATTTGTATAGTATGTCTCCCGACCCATAAACTACTAAAACTTTTCATGTTATGCATCAATGCAATAGGTAGGAACAGCACAGACCTGTAAATATTCAACCATTCTTGTGATTGCATTGCCAAATACATCTGCTGTTTTTGCGCAGAATCGATCACCTATGAAATATAGGCACATTCCGCATAATTGTTCACGGACGCGATTCACGGTAATCGCTTACAAAACCGCGTTGACCAACAGCCGACCTCGTACAAAAGTGACGATTCTATTCGGCGAGTGCGCGTCCCGCCGGCCACCCACTGAACAATGGCCCGCACGCGCCACTGTTATTGTGCGCCGGACCTCGCCGGATTGACGTTTTGAGATCTCATTCCGGTCGGGTTATTAATGTTCGACGACGGTGGACCTAACTATGGATGTGGTATTGATATAGAACGTTCCAACATCCGTTCCGCTTCCATTGCAGTCGATGTGTTGTTGTCCCGTTTTGATTCACACAAAATAATGTGTTGGCGATATAAATATTTGTACTGCAGGACAATTTATATGTAGGTGTCAAGATGTTTTTTTTTTTTATGGTTTGCTAGTCGATTCGAACATTTCATAGTTTTGATATACGAGTTCCTTGATATAATAGTTTGCATGTAGCATGCAGTGCTAGTATTCTCTCGAATCGTACTTAATGAAATGTCAGGTACACTATGTATATTGTTACCTAAAATAAAATATAATACACATTATTTTCTGGATATGAATCATTTTGAGCTATTTTCCTAAAGTTAATGGAAAAAAATGATGATGAAATACACAAAATATACGAGTGACAAAAATACGTATTTTACTAATTAAAATATTAATCCTTTGACTTTACGTTAAGTAACTTTCAGACTTTGTTTGCAAAGAGACAGCGGCGGCGTACCGTATTTATTAAAATACAGTATTTATTTCGACTAAATGTATCAAATGATACTGTTTACGTAATAAATATTGCGTAAAGCTTAAAATAACATTTATTTTAGTCCCGCGATGAAGACATATTTTACGAACTTCATCGACAGCAGTCGCAGCATAGGAACGCGACCGTCTCACGAGTCGCCTGTACTTGGCGCGGGTTCCACTAAGCTGGAAGTAACACGCAGGCACGGCCATAAACAGCGAGCCGGGTATTCATTACAATGCAAATTCGTTGGCCCGACGAGCGAAGCGCGTACTACCTGTCCACGTTCGCGGCTAACTTTTCGGCGGGACGCGCAAATTGGACTGCGGCCGCGTCTCCCCCGGCCGAATGCTCCGGCCGGCGCCGATTCGGCTCTTCGTGTAGAAACTTTCAATTCGAACTTTTTAATCTATTGCAATTATACGATTGCTTGAAATAATATTTATCAATATACGTAGCAAAAAAGGTTAGACTTGTAAATTGAATTAATTATATTAGATTGTTCCTATTTTTAGTTTGAATACACGCAATGATTCCAGTCACCCAGTATGCTGGTATATATGCGTTCAATCTAACAACACAGGAACGGCGATAGGAGTGCCATACTTGAGGGACATAAACGGCTGGATTCGCGCGGTTAAAGTTTCGTAGTACAATTTTTTTATGTAAATTATTTTGTTGGTATTACTTTTACTGACAAAGAGTAAAATTATTTTTCCAAAAATGAAACAATTGTTTATAATTCAGTACATGAGGAAAGGAGAGAAAATTATAGTTTTGTGTAATTGAGAAAAAAAAAATTGTATCTTTATTAACCTTTGGCAGTTTACATATACTTTGGCATGATTAAAATGGAACAAATAGAAACCATTAAATACTGGCGTTTGTCTTAACCTAAACTCCTATTGCTATTTCTTTGATAAACTTTGAGTTAGCTAGATGTCGTTTCCCTTTCACTTTGATAACTATGGCAAGCATAACTTCTGAAAAAGGTCATCTGTGCTTAATTTTACTAAGAAGTTTGGCACGTATGTATTTGTTAAATATTATTACGTAATGCTTATATGGTTTAAATATACTTCAGAATGTCCACCTCCAGAAAACCATATAATAATATGAGATTTAAACTTATATATAAGCGCTAAGTAATAAGCAAAACTAATAGGTATACGTTTGTCATTTCCAAACTATAAATTATAGAAGACGTGTATGAAAAAGCAGAATGTTTTCATAAAATTTAGGACACAATATTAAAATAATGGAAAATTGTGATTGTATCAGGTTTGATCACGACAATGACTGGTGAGGTACATCCTCTCACTACCTTTTTATTTCAGATTAATGAGCTTAAACATTAAGCCCTTCACGCTGGTCTAGTACGAGTTGGAGGTTGTTAACGACTATTTTCACCAGTGGGACGACAACGTCGGGAATAGATTGCTTAATGTGCTCTTTGAGGCACGAAACGAGTGGTTTAAATTGACTTAAGTCAAAAACTATAAGTCAATTCGCCCGCAGTTAGGGTAGAATCCAGTCCTTCCTGGTTTGCAAACAACGCTCTTTGCCACTAAGACATCACAGCTCAAAATACTGCCAGATATTCTATATTGTCATAATTTATCGTAAATTATCTAAATAAAAACGTTAAAGCAGAAAATTGCATAATTCCATAAATGCTTCCACAATAACTTATCAAAGACAATTACCACCCATGTTGTAACCGGTCTATTAGCCTAGATGAGGCAAATTAATTTACAAATAATATGGTTTGGTTGCGCGAATTGTATCTCTCTGGCTATGACTAAAATGAGTATCAAACTCGTCATATCACAGAGATCGCCTTTACAATAACAACTGAATTTAATTGGCAGAGGATGACTGGCAGGGTAATCATTTGTTTTGTATATACTTAATCGTTGTTAGCATACCTGTACTCACTAACAGTACATGAAAGTTCTTGTATTTTGCATTGAGTACTTAATGAATGAATTGCAAAAAAATCATTGCTTTTACATAAAAACCAACTTAACCTAAGTCCAAATCCATGGAGACATTTTGAAAAGCGTGTTGAATAAAAGACATGCATTTTAAAAAACAGGACGATTAGGTACTCTAATTGATCTTATGCTATAAATAACTTATTTAGTTTTAAGTTAAGCAACGATTATTTAAGCATTTTTGTCATTCAAAAAAAAAATCGAAAATTCAAAATATCTTTATTGAACAAGTTACAAAATAACACTTGAAATACGTCACAATTTTTGCGAATTTACACTTCACCGCTTATTTGGAAGGCGGTTTTTCCTCAAGAAGAACGAGCAAGAAACTTAGCTAATTTCATCATGCATAGCCAAAACACATACAAAACCATTAATTAATGCAACATCCGGGTAAAAAATCGAACCGCTTATGTCGAACTGGTAAAAATCGAACGCTTATGGATATTTGTCTTCTAAATATTCAGAAATTTTGTAATACCCTTTTTTATTGAGTGAATGTTTAATAACACTCTTAAATTTATATAGGGGTAAATCTTGTATATCAACAGGAACCCCATTGGACTTTCGCGCACAGAGCCCTCTAATGAATTTGCGAGTATACGTAGTCGACTAACATGTAATCACATATTTTGTGGTACGCCTCGGCTTTATTCTTATCGCATAAGGGAATTCACCTCAGATTGCAATACCTTCCACTTTGTTCCCGCTTGTAATGCACGAACTCCTGTAACGCAAATATATGATAATAAGCTGTGACCTCGCCGTGTGAAATATTATTCCATCATTCGTGCGTAGATTCTACGCGGATCTCGCTCGAATTCCACGTGTTGATGCCCCGTTCCGTGCCCACCAATTCCGCGTTGAGTGATGGCGTTATTTCTCGTGCGTTGTGCGTTCATAACGCATGTAATATTATTTCACGAGCTACAAACATTTCTTCCAGCAGACTAATGCGTTGTCTAACTCGTCTCGCGGAGTCCCAAATGCGTTTGTCGAGAAACGTTTTTACTGATATTTTTCTTCATTGTTATTTTTTTATTATTTTTTAAATAAACGGAGTAATGGGCGGCTTTTAGTCTAAGATTTCGTTAAAAGTTTTATATATTTATAATAAAATTGATATCATCAATTTTAGAAGCAGATACCCGGTGTATTTAACCTCACCTACTTACAAGGTTTATTAACTTGTATATTATAGAAACGAATAAGGTCGTATTTAATTATGAGCTGATTTGTACGAAAATCCTACTTGTGATTCAATATTATTCAGACTTCCACGGAACTGGTTTCTGTCTCGATAAATCACAATGAAAGCCAAAACTAGAATTGAAATGCTTTAGCATTTTATTAAATTAATAACCGTTTCTCAACGATAATTTCAAAAATGTACGACAAAAGTTATTAACGAGTTATCTATACAGTCATACGCCGGACACGTCTATTGCTGTCTTGTTTTCCAACGGCCAAAAAAAAAGGCCAAACGAACGTCCTGATTAATTGACGAGCATAAAGCGACACGAGAAATATTTTTATGCATCGTTAGCTCCAAACGAGGAGAGCTCGTAGTTCATACATAGTTGTTCTGTTATGATTAAGAACCGCATTATTCATTTCGTTGCTAAGTATACGTGGACGATGTCTAATTATATTTCCAGTTCATGCGAACGGGTGATTAAGATGAAGATGTGAACTCTAAAATCGATATCGGAGTTATGAATGCCTAAATGTTATAATCGATCCTAGTCCCCGTTTTTATTAAGATTTCTCGCTACGTACGATTCATGTCGTATCCTACCTATAATTTGGGAATAGAAGCAGGCAATCAACGTTCGATACGAATTTTGTAATTGAAATCGATCCACCCAGTTTACACGATTAACGTGACGGTCGGTGAATGGCGGTCTTAAAGTTTTATAGCCTCCCACGTCTCTAACGGTTTCCCTGATTTATTTCGTGATATTGATACGATGAGAGGAGGTTTCTGCATAGCGCTTAATGGGAAATTTATAGCAAACAGCTCGTGAATACGGCTAAAGATTTTATTGCGTTTAGATGATGATACCTGCTAACAGGAATCGAATAGTAAACTGCACCACTCACGATGGTCGTTAAAAGGAAGTTTGACACAATTTGGTTGTAGTCGGCTTAAGGTTATTTGTATGTCGCATTAAATGTGTCGAATTGAAACTCGTATAAGTACGATTTTATAAATTTATGATACAATATTAGTCTACTATTGAAAAGAAACATAATAAATGCCTTAATGAAAGTTAGATGACACTTATGATACTAAAACGACAATTAATCATAGATTTTATGAATAAACTCATATGATAGCGAGAAAGAAAGCAATTATGTTTGTATTATTTGTTGCATAGGTTCTTAAAATAAATTAATAACAATATTTTGAGGTTTAGTTAATTTAATTTCTACGAATATCTTGTGATTCAAAAAAAAAATTATAATCAATGCAATTTATGAAACATTGTTTAATATTGATAATACAATAACAACTGTTAAAAACTTCTTAGCCTGTTATAGAATTTTCATGCGAGCTGGTACGAGCTTGTACAAAAAAATTGATGGATGTCAGTGAGACGAGAGAGATGTGCAAAGATACTACGTAGAAATCTAGTCTCTGCCTACCCTTGTGGGAAACAGGCGTGAGTTTATATTATTATTGAATTTTCTTGATGCAGAAGTTTTGATCACCAAGCTAAATACATGAAAACCAAGAGAATTAAGAAACATAATAGCAACCGAGAAAGAAGGAGTATTCACTGAAAGGTAAGCGGACAATAGTGGGAGCCAATGGAAAAAAAAATAAGTTTAATAAAAAAAAAATATGAAAACGGTTAAACACGTGTATTATCCTTAAAACTTCCCGTTATAGTATTTATCTATGTATTTCTTGAGCTTCTTGAGTACAAAAATACAGTTGTCTATAAGTTCATGAGCTTTTCGGGCTCAAAAAATCGAAAGATGCTTGATTCTACAGGCCATGCCTGAAACTTCTCGCTACTTTCGACCTCAAAGCGTTCAAAACTGTAAATAACAATACGTTGGTAATTTTCAAGCCCTCCGTGTTACGTAAATGTATTAAAATAATATTTTCGAACTCAAAAATACTATTATAATACGTTTTAAATTTTTGAATTTTAAAACTCTAAATTCATTTAAAAAGAAAGCTAACTTTGTAAGTTTTAAATTTTCAAAGGCGTTGTGAAATTTCTATCGGTTTTACGAGATTTGATGAAGTTTTTTTCTTGTACCAAACATCAATCAATCAAAAATTTGACAAGATGTTCTGAAAAAACCTTTTTAAATAATTTTTCGTTAACTACATATATCGAATGAACCAAATGATTTTAATGCGGCTTGCAACGACCGATGTTGTTTTTAATGGAGACGAGCTCCTTAGGTTTTCGATTTTATCGGTAAAGTAGTTTAAAAATATTGTAAGAAAATTTTTATAAAAATAGATTTTTAACACTATATCCTTGAATGAATCTACTGATTTTATGCAACTTGCGGCAATTGATACACTTGAGGAAAAAAGTAAATTAGGTTTTATTGTTGATCAGTGGAGTAGTCTGAAAGTTATTTAAAAATAAAAAAATCTGTAAATTTTTCTGACTATTAAGTTGAGAACAATATTTTCTTAATTTATGAAAATTTTTCATTTTTAATTTCGGTAAGTTAGAAAATGCTATATTTTTATATAGCTTTGAAACTTAACACAATGAATTTCTGGAAAAGGTATTTCTGAAAAGTATTTAAATAAATGATATATTTTCATGAAAAGAACAACTTTCTTTTCGACAAAAGTTGAAATATTACCCATCACCTCGGTGACAATGTCAAAAAATATGAAAGATCACCTCACAGTTCCATAGCCTAAAATAGAACCTACGCAGTCTCGGCTGCTCGGTTAGAAAGAAATATGAAGTCGTGACGTTAATTACACATTCCATGGTGCGCACGCGCAACAAAAATGTTTGTTTAGTTTAATGACTGGTAAATCAAAACTAATGTTTATCCTGTCCATGTGATTGATTGTCGGCTACATCTGAATGACAGCGAGGTGGATATGTAGATATTTCTGAATGCGAAAGGCCTTGAGCTATATTTTTTATAAATACGTAGTACATTTAATGACAGGTGTTATATGCATTTTTGGAATTATATGCACTATTAACCATTCCAAAAATCTCTATTCAAGAAATATATTATTCATCATTATACTTTAATAAAAACAAAATCAAGGTTCCAATGTTTATTAAATACATTGACTTCGTATTGAAGAAGTCGCTTCTTTATTGAAAAACTTATTTTCGACCGTATAAGTTACGCTATAGGCAACTTTTTACTACTAAACGCACGAAGACAAGAATATAAATTGTTCGTAATCCTGCTGGACCAAAGTGTTGTTATCTGCGCCGGCCGGCGCGGCGGTCTTGCATGGATAAGACTGTGATTTTCGGGCACTCTTATTGGAATGGAAAAGTAATTTATGTTATATTATCAATATGCTTTTTCTGATACCTAGAATCAAATAATCTATTCTTAGAACAAATCTTAACATTTAATTTGGAAAAGATGTGAAAAGTTTATTACATTTATTGGTAGGTCATTACAAAATATTTAATAATACTCATGTAAGTTGTAGTTGCTCATCAAATATGTTTAATTACATTACTCGAATGTCTTATTAAAATATTTTTACAAACTTTCATAAAGTATACGTAATAAATTATATTATTTCCCTTTTTATTAGGGTTCCGAGCCAAAATGGCAAAAATGTAACCCTTACAGTTTCATCACGTCCGTCCGTCCGTATGTCATAAGCACTTTACTCAAAAACTACGACATGTATATTGATGAAATTTGGAGAAAATGCGTCTTGTGTAAACCGCTACTCAGTTTGGTACTTAAATACAAAAATAAACATTGCCAAAAAAATTAGTTTCTCTTAAATGTATGGAGTTAAGTGAAGCTAAATTTATTTTTTACTAATTATCATCGAGTAGTACATATTTTGATAGGTTTTTTTTAGAAAAAAATTTAAGCCTTATAAGATTTTTTTTTAATTAATTGAATATTTTTGGAAATAATCGTTCCGAAAGTAGTAAAAATTGTGTCCCTGCCCCTTCACGTTTGAAACCGTATGCCCAAAAAATGCGAAAAAATAACGAAGATAACGCTTAATAAATACTTTCAACGAAAATTATTCTGAACATGATCGTATATACTGTTTTCGAGTTATTGCCGAAAAACGGCGCTTCTCAACAAAAGGACGTAAGTGCCATGAAGATACGCTCTTTTGCTGATGCACTTTAGTTTACACTAGTTTAATAGTAAAAGTCTATATACCTACTTGTTTCTCTAGTTATAGGTTTCTAAAGTGTTTATATCTATTCTGTGCGGAAAACATGGAAAAAAGTGTAACAACGTAATTTTTTTCATCTGTAGTGCATTTCTATGTAGTGACGGCTTCAAAACCCTACACTGAGCATGGTTCGACATGCTCTTGGCCGAATTTCTTATTTTAGATTGTAGACCCTGCGTATTATTATTATTTCTAAAAATACTTTTCGGCGCCTTACTTTATTTTATCTTAACATTGAATAATTTACAATTACAAAAAAATCTCAATTCAAAATAGTGTTTTCGCATTTTGTACGTATTTCAATTATGTATATATTTTTGTCCAATCAAGTCCATACGTTTCCAGCGCTGCGCGTCGCAAAGACGAAGTGGGATCACGATGTTGATAAAGCCTTATTTAATAAGGTGACTAAACGCATAATTTCAAAGCGATAGCGTCAGCGACACTTGTTTAAGTGTAAACTGCTGTTTCTTTCTGATAACACGTCACATTCTGATAATTTAGCGCGCGGCGCGTCGGAGTTGTTCTTTGCTGACGCCGTCCGTCTTTTATTAAATGGCTTAGTTATCAGTAACATTTCGTCGTAATATTGTACAAATATTTAACACAAAGTACATAGGAAATAAATAGCCAAGTTTGTGATCAAAGGAAGTTTTAAATGTATGTTAAATAGTTCTATATAAGTTTTCCCTTTGTCGTCTATTGCTTTGTTCTAGAGGAAGTTTTAGCTACTTCCATTTATTATTACAGAAAGGAAAAATCTTTTCGGATATTTGAATAGAAATAAAACTTAAAAATTATTTATAAAAAGTCGATGAACAAGACGTGTACTTTCCCATCGCAATTTCCATACTTTAAGTCGCTCATTAGAGTGATATATATGTCTAAATAATAAACATACACAAACTATCGACTTTGAACTGCGTATCTCAAAAGGAAACTTTATGACATTTCTCATTTGTGTCTTTGTTTATCTGCTTATCACAACCGAATATATTAAAAGTTCTGGTCTGATTTCACCACATAGATACGCCACAATAGGAAATAATAACAGGTTTCATATTTTGTCCTAGTAATTACTTCGAAATAGATTTGCATAAAATTATCAGAGGCGGTCATGTGAAACAATACTTTTTAGTGCTACGTATCAGATAAGATACGATATAAAAATCATTTTCTAAAGGATAAAAACGAAATAAGGGCAAGTCGGAAAAACACCGGGAGATGAAAATAAGTAAGACGCAGAAAATATTTTACAAAAAAATCAGCGAGACGACGAATGTGATTAATGCTCTAAGATCCGTATGAAAGTGTTAAAAAAAAATATTTAATAATAAGCTTTCATTCAAATGTCATATAAAAAAAAAGAAAATGAACCATGAAGTAAACGAAACCTATCTTTTTGTTACATTATGCAATTTTTGTATGATATAAAAGCTTGTCACGAGAATTATATAAACGGCATACTTTTTTAAGTTGGCACAGTCCCTTTCGCCCTACTGTCATACTATCATAAGATTCTTTATAATTTACTCAATAAAAAAGACTTTGTCCATGTGAACATGGAGACTTCTGCGATTCCTTATGAAATCATCGCTTCATGATGTTACCGGTATATTCTCGCGACAAGCTTTTTACCATATAAAAATTGTGAATCGTGAATTCGGTCTGCTTCTTTTTCGATATCATCGTTGTATGGCCTAAGGATATCAAAAAGAGGCAGACTGATCGCAAGACAGACGGACGACATTATGCATATAAAAGTTCGCTACTGGATGAGAGTGGTCAATAATAGACACGTGGCACTCACTAAAGGAGACTTTCAAACAAGAAAGATTTATTTATTCATTGTAAAATCTATGAAATTCTTAAGTTGCACATTTTAAACAAAAAAAATTTTTTTTTGAAAATACTTCTTAAAAGTCAGTTCTTTAAATTATAAAAAAATTAGGGCATATTACAGTTTATTTCAAGTTTTGAAAAGTTACAGAAGTGTTAGGTTCAATAATTTTGGGAGAATCATATTTTTTACTTCAGAGCGCATGTAATCAAATATATATGAAATCTACAAAAAAGCTAGGTGTTCATCGGAAATGATTGGAAAAACTCACGATTGCTTGAATTTTTGATCGATCTTGAAAAAAATGCAACATCTGCTCAAATGTTTCAAAGTGCCGACTCTAAAATAATACCACAAAAAACGAAAAATATAATTGATGCTTTGTGAATACGTATCAACAGAAATGGCTGACCTGTTCTAGTATTTTATTTGGGATCAAATCGCTATTGCGTCATAACTTTGGACATCTTTCGTATTCTGTTGATTAATTGTTGAAAAGTTTGACAGCGATTAAGCAGTGATCTGCGCAAAATTACATTTTGGGTCTACTAATAACCGTAGTCGACTCATCATTTGACGTTTGTTTGGATCGGATGCCGGTCGCTGTTAAACGCTCAAACGTCAAATTGGACAGTAGAATAAAATAGAATTGTTATGGAAAAGCTTCGTCAGCACATTGTGGTTATAATGAAGTAAACAAGCAATTATTTGTTTAGTTGTAATTTTGTTATATTTTTATTTAATTTTCGGAAATGAAACTTTGTATGCTGAGTAGGGTACAATTTTTGTTATACCTACATTACCCGTCAAAATATAAGATTGTGTGGGAACGCGCGCGCACGCTCATGTGTGTATGTGTTCGTGTGTATGTGTATAAGTATGCGTATCTGTCGATTTATTATATTTAATAAACATAACAGACAACGATCTTACAAAAACTTTAAAATGTTTCCATTTCTAAAGCTATATAAGCTTCGTATTAATGTTAACTCTTTGTCAGGCCAGCATACGCCTCTGGCAGAATCCCTCGTCGGAGGTGTTAAAGTACCTGTGCGCATCCGGGCCTATAGCTGCCAGCGATAATTAGGTAATAAATATTTATAAGCGGGGCGCGGCTGTCTCGTTGAGCGCCGCCGCTGCACTCTCGCCTACGGAACTGCTTTTTTTCTCTCTCGAGCGTCAGAAGAGCATGTCGGTGAAATGGTAAAAATGTTTTGTACATATATCGCGAATTATGACGGAAATATTAACTTATTTGACGACGGGTAAGCACTCAATAGCGAATAGTTCTGAGTTCGATTGTCAATTAGCATCCAAACGTTTGGGAATGACACGACTATATGTATCATTGAAGTGGTACTACCATAGAAGATAAACGTCTTAGTTGCGGACCAAGAAAATAAATGTAAATGTTTGGTCATGTGAAAGGTGTTCAATAAGTATAGAGACAAATTTTACCTACGTGGTACTGGTCATATATAATTATATTTAATTAAAAGCAACATTGGCAAAAACAACAGTATTATTATTTACAACATTTTCTTTGATTATTGCTGTTTTATTTCCATAATGAACAAGAATGGGAAATGTTGAGGAATCGTGTTAATAAAATTTATAAGTTAAATGGCATATCTGCTACTGCTGGTCATTTTTCTCAAGAAAATGTTCAACAGACGAGTGTTCATCGGGCAACTAAAAGATGAAAACAAAAGAGATACTAAATTCAAAAAAAAATCTAATCGTTCAGGTTATAAATAATGTAAATAACGCTAACCTAAACTATAATAAACTAACAGGGCGTCTCTTCAAACAAAATCCATCTATGTCGGCCTAAAATGCAGCCTATAAAACACTATCTGAGTAAGTCTATTGTATTCAGAATAAAGCAAGAAATCCTCAGTACGAAAGCGTATACGAAATTACTGGCACTGAAAAAAATGAGAGTAAAGAAAGGATGTAGAAAAGTTTATGAAAATTGTTTGTTATCGATGATGAGACTCACCCCTGGACGACGCGCCTCTTAGACCCAACAGATATTCCTGGAAAACGATTTTTTCATGCAGATACAGCAGACGATTAGATAATTCAAAATGTTAATTATGAAGACCGAATCAGTTCTAAAGCAAAATTTTTCAAAAAAAAAATGGCTGGCTGTGAATGCTAAAGCCATTGTATATACCTTCAGTCACATCGTTACGACGTAATCGTGTATTGTGGTTTTGATTGTTGTGTTATACAGTTATGGTTATAACCACGAAGGTAATAATGAGAGAGATTGATGAAATAAATACAAATAAACCATAACAAAAAACAAAGGAAATCAGTGTTAGTGTTATGTAATTAATTAAGTAATGTTATGTTGTGTTAGTTATACAAAAATATCTAATTAGGATTACAGTCTAACAGTATTGTTTTCAACTTTTTTGTAAAATTCTGTTCTTTAATAATTATTTATTTACTTTAACGAGTATTCATATTATTTATCTGCATGGTTCTTTAAGCAATCTCAATCTTTTAAAACAACATGTCTAAGTTGAAGCACCTATGTAGATATTTAAATTCTCCTTGACTGACCACAGGCCACTTACCTCAATATTGAAGGATTTAAAGGTTTCCGTTTTATGGAGAATAAAATATTATACGTCTGAATAAAAAAAAGCAGTTAGATATTTTGATAGGGGCTATAATAAAATAAGGAACGTAAAATGGAGCAAAAATTGACTTCCATTGTTGTACGAACATATTTATTTGAAAGTTAACGAAATCGGAAACGGAAATTCTTACAGCGATTATTTTTGGAATTTCATTATTTGTGATACCGAATTGTAGGAAGTGTAAAATACGATAAACTATAAAAGTCTCCATAAATTAAAACAGTTTCGACGGCCGAATGACGCGCAGACATTTTTTTCAGCACGCGACAGCTGATGGATCGCATATGGCGACGACAAAACAAATGAAAAATGAATAAATCTGCTGCTATCGTACAGTCAAAATTTAAAAAGCCACCGGAACGTTATTTCACAAGTTGATGTAACTCGGTATTATTGAGATTGTGTTTTTACAAGTTAAAGAAAAAGACAGTTAAGATTGTTAATTATAAAACGAAATAATGAAATTAAAAATAATGCCGTTTTGATGTATTAATTTGTTTATCAACGTAGGTTTTATCAAAATATTCTTTTAACCCTAAAATTTTATGTACGTGAATGAAAACCATTGTTTCTACTCTTGTATTATAAATAGTTAGTGTTCTAAAACTGTCAAGGGTAAATGTATATAAAAAAAAAAATTGATAGGAACCGAAACTGTTGAAATTTTCATTTCATTATAAGAAAACAATTTTATAGTGGATGTTATTTGCGACAGCATCAAACCCGTGGACTTATAGAACTGCTTTAATTTTAAAATCCACTTTCATCGCACATTACGTACGTTAAACGAGGATTAATTTGCGTCACGTAGCCGCAGCAAGAACGGTAATTTAGAAGCATGCCCAGCGACCGAAACCGATTCCGCCGTTAGGAGGCGGGAGCGGGTGTTCCGCCGGGCGGGGGCGCCGCCGGCGCACCTCGCCGAATCTTCATAAAACCTCCCAATTATTTCCGCTCCTTACTTATCGGGTGCCATCTCGGATCTAGCCCTCTCGGTTTACACGGGAATTTACGACGCCGAGATTTCTTTGATGAACGATAAATTTCCAGTTAACAGCTCCCGCCCCGGCCGGCGCGCCGTAATCGCGGGACACTTCCACCGGCGCGCCTGATTTACGGCCGCGCTCTTGTCTGTTGTGTTGAGTCGCCTTTGTGAGTGATCGCGGCCGCTGAACCGTCTCGCCCTGTTATAGGCGAGGCTCGAATTCACAATAAATTATTATTCGTGTTGTCCAGGCCGGGTTGCGTGATTGACATAAAAATAACAGTAACTTAAAAAGCACATTAAATAAAAGTAGAATTCAACTGTGGATTAATCTATATTAGGTAAACACAGTATAATATGTCTACATAATTTTTATTTTTAAGCAATTCGAGGGACAAAGGGGCATGCGAGCCTCCAAACAGCAGGTGGTCAACGCCGCCCATGAACATTCGCATTTCTAAAGGAGTCGTCAGTGCGGTGCCGGCATAGGTAGATAGGAACAGGATATCCAATCCTATTCCTACCGTGTCCCATGTATATGGGAGTGAGATTGTAGAAGGGGTGAGCCACTGGAACATTCACTCACAGGGCCAAATGAAAAAGCGGTAGCTGTTATTTCACGATTGTATTTTTGAGAGTGTAGTTCACCGGTCGTGAGGACTCATTTTCATGCAGTAGCCAAGCTAACATGGCTCAACCGCATAGATTTATAAAAAATAAATGCGTATATGTAAATATTAAAATCATAATTCTAATTAGGAATTTTTACCCAAAGTTAAGAATATACTTACTCTTAGATAATCATTATTAATTAGATCGTACTTCATTAGATCGTACTTTTGAAAACTCCTTTGCAATATCTTGTAGATATTTTTATCGAATCTGATCCATTTTCCTAATCAAGATATCGAACAGTTCATTATGCTTCTAAAAAAGTCAAATCTGTTTTTTAAGGTGATTAATCGGATTTTAAGTGATTATTTTCCTGTGTTTTATTTCAAAATTGAATTCTGGACTGGTTTCACACATACATTTTTATTTCTCCTTAACGATTTTTTTTAATGTTATAAAAATTATGTCTAAACGAGAATTCCTGTTCAAGATTTTGTGTTAAATTTTATTTTTTCAAAGGGTGATTATACAAAATTCTAAAATAATGTCCAATTGAGAGTGTACATTGATTTTTCCTGTCTCAAATTTTAATTATTAAAATATTTCAATATTGATAGTAAATCCATAACATAAAATATTTATAGTGAAAATGAAGACCAATTAAGAGAGTTCTAAAGAACTCTGATAATTTTAACTCTCAATTTTACTTAATGAAAAGTTTGTTCCCCAAAAACGTTGAGATAGTGGTTAGCTCAGAGTTTGACTACGACGTTTTTGTGTCCTTAATTTTAAACATTTCAGAATTCCCATACCAACTTCGTCGTCAGCTTAACCTCGTTAAAGGTTGTTTTTCGTGAAGCGCTGAATATTTTTTCTCTAATTCAAAATTGTTCATAATTATATACACATTTTTATTCTTAAATTTAACTTTTTAATTTAGTAAGAGTATCTATTTCAAAACAGAAAGCACTAAATCATAAAATACAAAAAATACTACTTTGAAATTGACTAATGAATTTTTGATTTTTAAGTCAATTTATAAACCACTAGCTTTATGTATTGGACAGTAATTAAGCTTTTAATTCCGAACCTTTTCATTTCATAGACGAAATCGATCGTCAGCGGGAGCAGTTAAGTTTCAGCTTCAGAGAGATGATTAAAAACTGACACAACAAGGGTTATCTTTCTTGAAATGCTGAAACCGAGTCTAGTTGAGTGTTTGAATGCGATATTTTACCCTTATTATCTAATATATCTTGAAATATTCATTGAATTAAGTACATTCCTCCTAGAAAGAAATTATACGAATATTTTTTGGTTTGGAAATTATCGTTATATAACTTTGTTGTTTCGATGTTTTATAATTAACTAATGTTATTTTGTCAGTTATAAACATAACTTTAATTAGTAACACAAATTTAATATATCATACTTACCAAGTTACAGTTCATATCGTTTCATAACTTGGTTACTGAGAAATTTTTAGTCTAGTTAACAAGTATTTTGTAGAACTTATAATAGTTAAACTACAATCATTTTTATAAGTAGGTTTGTAAAAAGCGACCAATTGTTATTTGGCATACACTGTGAAAACCGTTACTATGATTGATATGATTTTTCTCGCGAAATTCTGTGAATAAACGAAGAATATATTCAGTAAATGGATAATGATTTTTTCCATATAAAAAAATGTTGACCAAAAATATTGCCCCAATTAATTTCTTACGGAGTTAATATTGTTAAGATTGTTATAACCAATATCAATTGAATTTCATAATACATTTGATATAAAGTTTTATAAATTATATATTTTATAAAAACAATCTTCTGTGTGATAAAAAAGTACATAAATTTTTCGAAAGGACGCCGCCAATCGCCGCGACGAAAACACCAAAATAATCAAACCCGTGAGCCAATCGTGACTGCTTATCTAGAAATCAAAAATATTTTCTGAGCTATCCTATTTATGTTTTACATGCAATCGTTTTCAATTCGAGATTTATTTCGTTGAGCTTGACTTAAATCAGCTATTATGTTATGAAGTTCGCCATTATGTAAAATTGCTGTTATTGTAACTACTTATTTGTGTTACATACACGGTTCTATATTTATTTATTTAATCGAAATCCAAAATTAGATCACGCCTGGAACGACATTATCTATCGGTATATGGCTTTGGCTCTGGACGGAGATTGGTGTCAGAGCCAAAATCAGGACAATATTTGTCGTTGGAATCGGAATAAGGATTGGATCTGAGAAAGAGGTACAAAAACCAGAGATTTTAATAAAGATGGGATGCAATTTATTCCTTGTACGGGCACACGTTCAAAGCTGTGAGTGATTACTAGTCTATTCGATAGTTTAGCTTATATAACAATTTCTTACGTAATACAAAATATGAAAAAAATATTGCTAGGGACACATAAACTGTATTGGTTTTGACAACTAATTTAAGTAGTAGAAATAATTGTGTGGAAAAACGCGACAACGTCGTATTACTATATTAAAATCGCCTATCATGTCATATAAGAATTAATAAAATTCACCATTGTATTTTTTTAATAAAAAATAATTGTTTTGAGATAACGGTAAACTGATTGACCCGTATCTTGCGTCTCTTTTACATTTTATTAGAGCAATAACAGAAGAATAAATCTAAGTAAAGTCGAATGGGGCATTAGTTTAATCACGTACATGACTGAAATTAAAAAGGTTTTTTTTTTACTTTTAAATCATTGTTTCCTGTGTTTGGCCGTGTTGCGTGATGTTGTGGCCCGAGTGGCGGGTCGCGGGTTCGACCCCCGCTGTTTCAATTAAATCACTGACAATATTTCGGATGCCGGGCGGCTCATCGGCCTGTACCGGAACATGCCATCGCCCGACCGCGCTCTTAATATGTCTTGATACTTTTGACGACTTCAAACCATACAAAAACAGTTAGATATTTTACTATACATTGATGCTTGAGACACGAAATCTACTACCTTCGCGAATTCTTTTTTTATGTCTTATTTCCTTTTACGGTCTTTGTTGACAAATTTTCCATATAAATAAAAGACTTTTCTGGATTAAAATATCTCGAAAGTAAAAAAGAATATGTTTTATTTACTTTATCAAATGAAAAAATAACAAACAGCAAAAAGTGATTATGTCACTATCCACATAGAAAACTTCATATTCTTGTCGTTGAAAGAGAAAGCAAGAATAGGTATATTGCTGAACATATTGTATCCAGTAAATATTTCAATAATCAATTCTCACAAATATCAAGATTCACAATTCGAACATCAGTCTTGTTATAAAGTCACGATTGTGCGCGTACGCCGACAGAGCCTCAGATAAGATCTAATCCAGATTTTTTTTTTTCTCCGCCGCTTAATTGATTATTTCATAAAGAATAGCAGTCGTCACATTGACGGCGCAGCATCAACTTGGAAAATTGAATCGGGCGATATGGCTCGCGCCTCGGTCACGCTCACTTGATAGACCGGGCCTGAGGATGAAGATGAAGAAGTTCAATGTCAATCCGCCCGGCCCGCTTCGGTCTGCTTCATTTTCATCGTAGAATCTCGCGAACGAATAAACGAGGGGAATTTCGAGCGCCTCGGCGAAGTTTATTACTCTCATGATTGTAATTATTTGTACTAAGGGATATTTAATGTCCGAGATTGAATCGTTTAATTTTGTACATTTATTTCAGAAGAATTAGAAAGACTTTTAATATAACGGCATTACATTTAGTCGATAGGCGATTGAAGACGGTATCTTGTAATAAATTTTATCACAGCCAAACACTTTTAATGCAATGTAACTTAACAGCGAAAATTACTAGCTGTAGGCTCACCTGCGTGATTAAAGTTCAGACGAATGCAAGTATTGTGATTGTTACTTACTTTACGAATAGTAATTCTATAAACATTTTTTAACAGTCACAATACCTGTATCCATACGACTATGTTTAAGGATCCTGGTTTTTTGATGCAAATTTTAACCTTATATGGTTTTGTTGGGCCCATTATTTTAGTAACTAGGTATCACATACCTCATAATCCAAAGATTTCGATACGATACTAATTTTAATGGCTTATCAATCGTAAAATATAGTTTAGACTTCTTATATGCGTAATACAATAAAAGTGTTCGCCTCACTCACGGTTCGAATCCAAATGTCTAACTATTCGCACCTCAATAGCCCGTTAACAATAAAAATGCAAGTTGCGCGACATACGGTTTATTCATCATAATTATTACATTATATATATAATAAAAATACTCAGTTTGATAGACTTTAGAGGACCCTCATTTAGAGGAGACGTCGTGCGTTGCAAGCGACATTACACATACAAAACATGTCCCTGTCATCGTACAAAATAAATATTCTGTTCGTTCGGATCTAATTAAACTTTCGATATAAACTTGAACGGTATTTAACGAAGAGGATCGCAGCTTTAAACCGTGATGAAAGAAGAATAGTCGATTGTCTTTCGCTAACGAACCTTGTTATTGCCCGTAATGAGAAGCTCGCGCGACGTCATCTATCACGGCGTGACTAGCGCGGACGACTTATCAAGCCGTTTGTACGGAATACATGGGCGCAGGCTGAACCTTATGTGTTGGGATAAACAGAAAAATTATTGTTCTTCAATTATTTTATTCTACTGTAGCGATCTTTGATCTGTAGTTTTATTTTTCAAATGCCAGAAAGACTTTGAGTTCTTTCATTAAGTTTTAAATATTGCTCTGTTGAAAAGCAGTATTTGCCTTTGTAGTATGCAGGTACTATATGGACTTGGAAATCGGAAGTTCGACTGCCGCCGGAATTAAGCCTGGACGGAGAACAGGACCGGCATTGAAGCTAGTTGTGCTGAGTGTAAATTACGCTATTTTTGAGGAATATTCTGCCCTGATCTATTTATTTCAAGCTGCGGAGATTTGGACCCTAAGCCCTGCACGCTCGCTCAGTGCTTCTCGGGGTCTGCGGATAACCGTCTTTATCACCATTACGATGTCAAAGTCTGGGATCAATCGCGCAATGTGCTCTTCGAGGCACAGAGCGAGTGGCTTAATTTGAGTCAAATCAGACTCATAAGTTAGTTTGTTCGTGATTAGGATCGTAAATGGCACCGTTTGATTCATTTATTTCAATTACACGCGAATGAAGCAATAAATAGATGCTAGTCAATATTAACTATTTTTCAATTTAAATCTTGGTGGTGATTATTTTTTATAGTTTTCACCAACCAAAATAAACGAATAATTGATAACTATAATTTTTTATAGTATATTTAAGGGTTAAAAAAGCAGGCGAGCCATCAGATGGTGGATGTACATCGCCGCCCATGGATACTCGCTACTCACGAGGAGTCACCAATGTGTTAGCGTGCTTTTGGAAAAGAATAGCATATCTGATGAAGGGGCTCGTGCTGAGTCACTGAAGGGGTATTTGAGCCACCGGAACTCTCACCTGCTGGATGAAATGCAACAACGGAGATTGCTTCTTCACGTCCGTATTATATGCGAGTGTGGTATTTCACCGGTCGAATCGACCTATTTTTGTGCTGCAGCGAAGTTGGTCGCAGTATGGGTTTACCTCGATAAATTATAGATAACTATAATGTTTACGATAAGTTAAGTATCTAATGAGTAATAATTTAATTAATAACTAAATTAGTATAAAACAGTATAAATGAAAGTAACGTATTATTAACCGACTTAAAAATGGTAAAAAAACATAATTTTTTTGAGTTTCTAGATGTCCACTGAACTTTCTTATTGACAAACAGTACAACTATTAGTATAATATTGTGTTTCTTTTATAGATAATATTCGTAACATTCTATTAATAAATATTATGATTACAGTAATTTACTGGTTGGATAGCTATCGGTGCTGGTGTTTTGGGTCTTCGAGGATACGTCACAACACTTTTGAATGACAAACAGCACACGTATAGTAATGGTGCTAATGTGTTGATAGTCATAGGCAATAAATAGCGGCGATAAAAGTTTACTGACTGTGTGGTTTTAGCTTGTGAAGATACATAAAAAAATTCTTGACGACAAGAGCATGTACCGTATTGAGTTAATCTTATATCGAAGATCGTAGGCCAATACCTGTTTAGGTAATGTGATTAAGATTTATTGAAATATAAAGATTTACTCAAATTAAATCGATTCAGTTCAAAAATAGCTTTATTTCTTATGTAACACAATTAAATTTCAAATACGTCATTAACCTATTCTTTTCGACATTAATATTACCACCCATTCCAAATGCTGATACACTTTGATAAGAGTAGGCAAGAAACTCAGGATTGCTTTTTTTTCCTCTTTTAAGGATTGCTTTTTTTTCTCATCGATACAAAGAACTGAATTTTTAAAAAAATAGTACAACACTTAGAAATAACAAGAAGCAATCTGATAGCCAAGCAGTTCACTATCATGGATTTTTTCATTAAGATATTCAGACACGGTATAATAGCCCTCGCCGTATAACTTCTTTTTAACGAAAAGTTAAATTCATAAAATAGCAAATTTTGAATTTCAGCTGGGATCTTATATTATTAAGTCGGTGAAAAATTTTTTTCGTATTTCATATACAAATTCAAGATAATTTTTCGTCATTTCCTCATGCCATTTGCTTCAACAACTTATCAACATTTTGTAGGTAGTGACATAATCCCATAGCTATAGAAATTTTAGGACTTCCAATTTAAAAACTGTGACAAGTAGTTGTGACAGTCGTCTATTCATGTTGACCTAACACTAACTAAAGAATTCTATAGAAAACGAAAAAGGTGAAAATCTGAGGGTGCAAGATCAGGGCAATATGGTAAACGCATTAACACTTCCCAACCAAACTCTCTCAATATTTTCTGAGTGGCGAAATATATGCATGGTCTGGCGTTATCATGGTGAAAAGCCTCACACTTTCCATTGAATAGTTCCGACCGTTTTTTCTCTACTTCATTCTTGCGTCTCATCAGCTGTTTGCAGTAGAGTTCCGAATCGATGGTTTAGACTAGTTTATTAGTTTATTTGTACATTATTCATTATGAAAACTTATAATGAATAATGGTTTTCTATTCCCATCGTACACATAACATCAATTTCTTGCGAGTTAATCCGGGTTTCGCTATAGGCTGTGGAGCTTGCTCGCCCTTTGACCATGATCTTTTCACTCGTTCTTGTCTTAGGCAATCCATTTTTAATCACCAGTGGTCGATCTTTTCAAACACGTTTCGGTTTCATTACGTTTCAATAGAGAATGGTAAATGACGATTAATAAATGACGATAAAAAAAAATCATAAAACACGATTCATTACATTTCTTTCAGTAAGCTCGTGTGGGACGCAAGTATTGTACTTTTTTGTATATCTAGCTTTTTTCAAATACGTCGAAACTGTTTTGTGGTCAATTCTCAGCTCTTTGGCTATGTCGTAAGAACTAATATGCCGATCTTGCTTTACTTTTTCGGAAATGGTTGACCTATTCCATGTCAACCAGAGCAAGGGTGATCTTTGACATGAAAATTACCGGACTGTAAACACTTTATCCAGTTTTGTAATATTCTTACCGACACTACATTAGTTTCATAAACGTCACAATTTTTTTTTGGCGGCTTGTGTCGCATTTTTCCAGTTTTTTGTATAAAACTTTAATAAGTACGTAGCGTCAAAATTTTCTGCGTTAGATCCGCTCATATTGATGGATAGAAAAACAATAGAAAAATGTCGGGACATTGTTTTTACTTTTCCTTTTTTAAAATGTTGTTTATTTAATAGTATCAAGACTAGCTAGAAACAAACAGCACAACCAACGCGATTTTATTTCAACTTTTTACTTATAGTATATGAAAAAACTTTTTCCTCGACCTAATAAAAGCACACGAATAGCCCCTTAAATGATTTGTTAACTTAGTCAGGTTTCATGAGCAGCAAGATTACTCTTATATCTAGTGTTAATGTTATGGATGTTGCTCAAGGTCGTGTGCAACGAGTTTATATTTCTTGTGATATACACCAGGTGAAGTTGCAGTTCAAATATTAATTTCTTTAAATATTTCTCTTGGAAATGCTTTTAGTATCAAATGATAAATTTTGCAAACAGCCGACTTCTTCAGTACAAAAATTGTGCTAATGTCGGCTGCATAACCTCATAATAAAATTCCATAGGTCATAATCTTATGAAAGGAACTTAAATAAACTAGTCTCGCAATGCTTTTATCAGTAAGCCGCTAAATTCTTTTTACTGCATCTGCTGGAGAACTATATTTTTTTGTTAATCTCGTAATATGAGAATTCCAACTTAACTTAGCACCTAAAGTGAAACCAAGAATTAAAGTCTTGTCTACGATATCAATAATTGAGTTACGTTTGCGTCCACCATATTAGCATTAGTCAAGGAATATTAAAGAGGTTTTGCTTTCCCATTTAGAAGAAGATAATTAATAGTAAACCATTCAACTATTTCAAAGAAACGGCACCGTTTACTTAGTCAAAAGCTGGTTGTTGCCTATTAAACAGCAGTACAATTTCATGCCCATTCTCAACAAAATGTGGCAGATCATTAATATAAACTAGGAATAGAAATGTACCAAGAATCGAACCCTGTGGCACACCCATATTGACAGCCAGATCCTGACGATCTCACACTATTAACACCAACCCTTTGAATTCTACCACTTAAATAAGTCTTCAGAAGTTCAATGATTGACCTGCGACACAACAATAATGTAGGCACGTAGTTTCCTAATCAATGTGTAATAAAGAATGCAATCAAATGTCTTAGATAAAAGAAATCACCAATTGCATCCTATGACGAGTTCTCCCAAGCATCAAAAACTGAATAAGCTCAACACAGGCTTGAGTTGTTGAGCGACCCTTTGTATTACCAATGAAATATATCAACAATTTTCTGAACACTTAGCCTAAAAGTATAACCTAAAATCTGATTCCAGAAAAAATTACAAATAAGAACAAAGACACTGTTTAACAATAGAAATAATCAGATTATTTCATGTCATTTATGCTTTTGATGTCCCAAAACTAAAGACAATTTAAAACTTTCAAGTCATTGGTTAGAAATCAAATGTGAAAAATAGACATCCTTTTACTTTTTTGTCAATTGTCAAGTTTTAGCTTTTCATTGATTGTTGTATTATTTTTTTTTGTGTTGACGTATTTTATAAATATAGTTTCTGTTCTCCCAGTTATCGCTAAACCCCTCAATCACGTTAGCGGATTTAACACATTAAGGCCACATAAGTTACATTTTGTAATATAATTTTAAAGTTTGTGAAACTAATACTCATAACAATGGAATTTATGTAGCATTTCAGGATTTTTTAATAATACGTAGCTTTTAGATTTTGTAAACATCACGTGAGTACACACCTATTCATATTCATATATACATATGCACGTATTTAAAGTCATGCACACGTACATATGTTTTATATATATGTAACATAGTTCATATAAATCTATGAATCAGACGAATTTTCACAGTGACACAAGAATTATTTTTATAACTTATGAACTTTAATAAAAAGAAGTGATGTTTTTCATTTCGATATTTTTCTCGAATTACACTCGAACCAAACATAACACATATATTGAATTCCCCTCAAAACAATATGAAAAACAAATAAAATTTCCTTTATACAATATATCCCTAGTTATGATCAGAGATACAGTTACCTTGGCTTTGAATGTGAAAAAGATATTGAGTAAGTTTTTATTCTTCGATTAAAATTAAACTAAGATAGCAAACAAACCGATTAAATTCCACTTTTATTTATCAGTATAGAAAATATAATTCCTTAGTTTATATTTTTTTCGAAATGAAATTCAAACCTTCAACTTACTAATCGCAGCGTTGATCTTGCAATAAGTATTATACAAAATTGATGAACAATTTGGGTTTCGTATTAAACATCCAATCGTTTATTCATAACATATTAAGCCATTCAGGCCCAAAACAATGCACGCCTGTACGCACCGACATTATTTATGCATGTGCTTAATCTGTGTTACTAATAATCTTATCTCTGTGCCTACATCGATTTCGATATAAGTTAGATAATAGGGCGCGCGGGCGGGCCGGCCGTCACCGGGCGAGTCCGCGCTTATCCCGACATCTACACGGGCGAACACGACGTTAAAGACTACCGACAACGTTATACTTGTCCCCCGGGACCTATTGTACCTAGCGAATGTATATCATGAGAGGAATACTCCTTTCTCTCACTGGAGAGCCCTATAAGACATATTTCTTTTGTTACGTATTTACGTACATGCTCGAGTGGCGTGTTATACAATTGCATATATATGTGCACGTTGTTGACATACTTATTAAAAATGTATTTACTCGATTTCAAAAAATGTTATACAATACAGTTTTTACTGGAGAAATATAATATATGTCAATAATATTATATCGCTCGTACACAAATGCGTTTAACTGTAGATAATATATAGGTCTTGAAACCGCACAATAACAATATCAGTTCCTATTATGCATGTCTTTCTTTTTCGCGTTAACGAATTGAAATGCGTTAAATATCATGGTTGGAATCGTTTTGCATATATAAATATACGGCCACATTTTTTTATAATATTCGCCAGTAGCTCCCTCCGCATGGGCATGCATAAAATGAATTCCTTTATTTCATTTCATATCAGGCCATCATGCTGTCAGCACTGACTACGATCTCGGTCTCGGTCTTGACTCTGATCCTAAACCAGTATGTATCTATGCCCCTTCGCGGTATAGATGCATACTGGTTCTACCTTTGATTTAGTTCCGATAAAGTTATTTCCAGAGACAACTGATATTTTGACACTAAAGTTAATGAAGATAATTTGCCGCCAATTTTTATTGATTATGAAGAGATCTCGTTCACGCTCTAAATCTGATACCTGACCCGCTTGCGATTGCGATCCCGAGTTGATGTTGAACTTGAAGCCTCCTTTAGATATTGCTATTACCAATAACCAATTGACACGGTAAGAACTCGTAAGTTAACGCGTGCAAACCTCGAGCAAAGCTAGTATACTTATAAACTATAGCCTATGTATATATTCTGATGTATAGGTAGAATCTGAAGGTTCTTAGAAATCCATTAAGTAATTTTTGAGTGAAAGTGTAACAAACGTCCATCCATGCATCTTCACAAACTTTCGCGTTTGTTATGTCAGTAAGATTGATTATTGAGATTACCGCAGCAAATTCGATTGATGTCGTATCACCGCAACGGCAGAGCTGTATAGCTGTATTTCAAACGTAGGAATGTAATTTACTGAGTGCAACGTCAGATGTGGATCACACGGGTCTCAAAAATCACTTTGCCGGTGGCGACCCCCGCGCACATCGGACTAGATGCAACTCAACAGCTACGGGAGTAGAAGTTAATTTTATGCTCCAGTTATGATCGCAGTAGATGTATATATATATATGTAATGATTAAAAAAAAAAGCTTTGCGAATTATGCATCACAAAAGAAGATAGACATTTGGAAGAAGGTGTCTTAGCAGTAAAAATAAAGTTAGGCACAAATGTTTTAACCAAAAACTCCTATTTGATGGGCTCAGTGCGAGATTATGGAAATTATTAGCCAGTTTTCTGATGAAGCGCAATATCAAGTCATTCGTGTTACCAGTACGTGCTCGATTTCCATGGTCGTGATTGGTGTCCCATAGGCCTCATGTTACCCAATTCTTATTCATATTGTACATAAAGATGCATGTAACAAATCATTAGCACTCATTATTATACTCATGACAGCATAGAGAATAAACACCTCTTATAATTAAGCCGAAATAGACTCGCTTGGGAGTACATCGACCAGTGCAGTGATAAACTTTATATTTATTTTTATATTTAACACATTTTTATATTTATCTGAAATCTCGATTTCAGATAAATATAAAAATGTGTACCTGGAGGAATAAAAATATTTTATAAAAATGGCTATAATTTTTTTTAAACGTTTATCCTAATTTTCTGATTTTACGAGACTTTTAATAAAAGTAAATTGTAGAAAAAATTATAATCATATAAGATTCAATGTAGGATTTGACTGACAACATGCAGAATCTTACGATTAACACAATATTTATAAATTGCGTTTTTTTCTTTTAATGCAACCCGTCGTTATTAAATTGATTTCTTGCAAATTAAATATTATTTGAATTCAACTGTTTCAGAAACAGAACGTCCCGTTGGATGTGATTGGCCTTAAATCGGTCTTTTTGGTCGTCTTATTAAAATTATTGGAAAATGAGAGTACCTATTAAAAATACTGTGTATCTTAAGAAATTAAATTGCTGTAAAATTTTCACATTCATATTTAGCGATTATTATAGAAAAGTTTACTCTTATTTGCCTTACATTTTCTTCGGCTTTTTAATAATAAAATATTCTATTTTAAAATTATACAAATAGTAGATGTATACATATATTTTCCTACTATTCAAAAATGTCTGTTGTTATTACATCATAATATTTCACACAATTTAAGGAGAAAGTTTTATAGAATGTCAATTTCTTGGCTTTGAAAATACATAGTGATCTCAGTATAATGAAATACAGCGAATCCCGTAAAGTCGTTCCTCTTCTCTGCTTAAGCTACTCCACTTAAGTTTCAAAGAATTTATAAGAATAAAATCCAATACTATGCTGCTAGCGATATAGAATATCCTATCCTCTGCCATTGCAATTTACCGTACAAAATGTGGATACTTGGAAAATTGAATTTCCTTATAAAATTACGTAGGACTTACTGTTTAAGAGATTTGAACTATTCAAAGACAAAGAGTGGAAAATTGCGTCTGACATTCGAGAAGAACTTTGCAAATTATTAAATTTCGATGCAAATTTAAAATACGTTAGGAACGAATTCATAATATTAAATGATATGTTTTAAACCAGTAAAATCAAAGTATTTTTTATCAGCCATTTTATAATAAATTATTACTTATTAAAGTTTAATTTACTTTTATAACCGGTATGCGACCAGTTAAAAAATCTATAACTATTGAAACGTTTTGCCTATCGCGTGATTTATCGTCCCGGCTCGGTTCTTTTAATAAAGTTTTTTTTTTTCGTGAAAAAGTTCGGCGCTCATTCCTTATTTAATGTACTCCCGAGCAAGTCGAAGCTCGCCCCAGTTACTTAAGGGACGATTTACGGTCAGGTCCGGGGTGGACTTATAAAAAGTTTAATGCACCTGTCCGGTCCATTTAGCGAGGTGACCGCAGCGCGCCGCGCCGCGCAGCCTTCTGCGCGAGATGGAATGGCTCGCTCAGTTTTATTATTCGTGAAGGATGTAGGTTTGAATAATATAACCGTTTACCGCTTTATTTATATAGATTAGATTGCTTATACGAGGATCGTCTTTTACGTAATACAACACAAGATTACTTTGTACACAAATGAAGAGACAATTTTTAAATATGATAAACTATCTGTACCCGCGACTTCGTTCGCGTGGAATGTAGTGACTTTGGGTAGTATTTTAATTACTTAGGCTAATTATTATTCTTTTATTGATATATCACTATTTGATTGTTTCATTGCAAAGAGTTTACTATCAATGTATTAATTTATATTGTACATATTTATATTGTAGGTATCTATATTAAGTAATTATATTTATAAGTATTATATGATCTTATTATTTGAGTACATTTTCATAAACTCTATTTTTTGTTTTCCCATCTTTTGCTAAAACAAAAAGATTTTGCGGATTTGATACACGTGAACATACGACATACAGTTGCCCATGGAAAAGCATTTTTTTTCCTAAATGAACTCCTGCAACTTTAAGCGTCTGTCCTTGAGCTTTATTAATTGTTATAGCAAATGCTGCTTTGAGGGGAAACTGCATTCTTTTAAATTGAAATGCCAAATCAGTCGGAATTATTGGAATATGGGGAATCAAAACAATTCTCTTTTCATTCCAGCCATAATTGTAGCTTTTATAATGTTGTGCCCCAAATGTGTGATTTGTAACCGTGTATCATAACATAACTTTGGCGCGTCAAGATTTCTCATTAATAGGACTGGAACACCCACTTTCAGTCTCAACTTATGGGAGGGAACTCCTGATAACTCTAAAGAGTTGAGGAACTCTATAGGGTATGATGTGACTTATTCAGTATCCATAACGTTGTCAACTGATAGGTATTTGACAACATCCCCCTCTACGTCTGACAAGATTTGTTCATTTATTTGCTTAACAATCTCACTAGTAGGTGCCAAAATTACCCTTTCGCAAAGCCATTCTTAATTGCCTATATTTATTGACAGATCAGGATAAACACTATTTTTTAGATGATCTGTGCTATCGAAAATTTGACAGAAATCATGACTCAGTATAATCATATCGTTACTGTCAGATGGCATATAATCTTCTCCGATTTTTAAAAGAGCTGCTACATATTGCCTTGCTTGAGTCATTAAGAAGTTGTACTTGCATATTTTAGTGAGACAAAACTTTTTTCCGTGTACTCATAATACAGATGCTTTCAAACAGGCATATATTTTATCTGCCGGCGTACCCTTATTAATAACCGGAAGGGTCTGTCTAAAGTTACCAGCTAAAAGTACCACCATCCCTCCCATGATATGCCGGTTGCCTTTGATATCCTTGTGTGATCTAGAGCTTCGATTGCTCTTTTGAAGGACATGGTACATTCATCCCAAACCAACAGCTTACACTGCTGTAACATTCTTCCGCGTTCACTGCTTTTGCTAATGTTACATACTGGCATTTCCTCATGAGCTAGGTTTAATGGTAGTTTTAAAACTGAGTGCGCTGTTCTTCCCCCACTAAATTAAAAATATGTCAAGCTTCTAGATATAATGATGACGATACTTCCATACAACATCCCCCTCCCCCAATCCCTTACAACAATCTTGCGGTACCTATTACTCGGTTTGTCATAGCGTAGTGTATTATGTAGGTATTATTTAAACACTGTGTACAATATTCTATTATACACACAATAAATATTTTCGGAAAGATTATGGTTACGAAAATTAAACTTATCGAGAACTGTCTGTGAATGAAGGAACTTCTCAAGCTTAATTATTTCACTCTTAATCCGTTATTTATTTGACCCTGTTGAACTGACGAAACATGGAGGAGGTTATTTTTATGTTATTATATCCTTAAATCAAATTTAGTTTGAACATTAAATCGTGTTGAGATAATTTTTGATGTAAATAATGAAATGTAGGTACCGACATAATGATCTTTTCGTTAAGTAGGTAAGTACTTATTTGCAGATCTGAATTCTTCCATACAAATTAACTCTTTACCCCCATGCCCTTGTGTCATTTTAGAGTGCCAATGACCCCATGGGGCTGGATCTATGAGACAATTAGTTTTTATATCTTTACAGAGTGCCAGCTTCCTCCATACCAATTTTCATAAAAATCTTTAATGCGGTCTAAGTTCTTCCATACAAACTTGTATTAAATGTGTTATTCCAGAGTACCCACTACCACCATACCAGTTTTTATAAAACTCCACAAAACGGTTCTTCCATACAAACTTTGACCTCCCCCCCCCATTAACTCTTTGGTGGTGAATTTTTTTAAAAAAAAGTAGCCTATGTCCTTTCTCAGGTTTCAGACTATCTGTGTACCAAATTTCATTTCAATAAGTTCAGTAGTTTAGGCGTGAAAGAGCGACAGACAGACAGACAGACATAGTTACTTTCGCATTTATAATATTAGTAAAGATCATAATAAGAAGTACGCTTTTTATGGCAATGATTTCTAAAATAAAAAGTACTTTTAAAATATTTTTATTCGGTTTACTACGTATAAATTAATTACATTTATTTTAATTTATTAATTGAAAGTATGTACTTTTGTGTATCTTCTCGACTTTATTCTTTTTCAACTTTTCAATATAACAATAGCAACAAAAATATTTATTTTTCTCAACCTTGCAATTTATAACCGATTTTAATTGTAGGTGTGAGGCTGGAAGCTGTGCTAGGTCGAGCCTGACAGGTTTTCAGCAACCATCTCGCTGATTTGACATAATTTTAATTTTTAAGTCATATACAATAGTTAAAATGAAAACATTACAAAATTTAATTAAGTGTCTCAGAATGTAAGTTAATATGTGTATGTATATACACTCAAAGTTCCTACTTTTAATAAATTTTCAGTGTCATCTTAGTCTGGGTTTTGCAACAAACATAACTTTATTTCTGCATTTAAATCTTGTAAATAAATGAACAAACACTGTTGTACTGTCTTATTAGGATATATAAGTGAAGATCTATGAATTTATAAAACAATTGTGCAGTGTCTTTTTTGGAATAGGCTATTGACGATGTCGAGGTAACGAAAGTGATATTTGAATGTTGTAATAAATTGATGTCAATAATAAATAATTGTGTCACAAGGACAACTTTATTTTTAAAGGATAGTTCAAAGTAGAACATTCAAAACTGCCTTTTACCTGCCTGGCAAACAGCATAACTTTCAAGATTTTTCTTTGGGTCCATTCTTAGATCGTTCCTTGGGATAAATTTTTCTAGTCCTCCCTAACATATAATGCACTATTATAGATTAGCACAAAGAAAAACATATTGGGTTTAGTGTAGTAAGGTCTGAGATGATGTACCTGAATGTTTTAAATATATAAATTCATTTATAATGCTTCAATTGATCACATCAACATGCTGTTTAAAACTAAGTTTGTGATCAATAAGTACTCCGATATATTTGCAATAGTCTGTTTTTTTATAAGTACGAGGACATTCTGTCTAGGATACAATGGACACGTGATTTATTGTACGACAGGATGGTAAAGAAGATTGATTGCATTTTGTTATTGCAAATGCAATATATTTTGATTCGTCAGTATTTAAGGTTAAGAAGTTCATACAAAGTCAGTGTGCAATTTGGGTAAATACTGTTTGAAAATGACAGTATAAATTGTGCCATGATTTCGCAATAAATATGAGGGCTGAGTAATCAGCATATGCAAGAATCCTTTCATTTTGTTAGGGAAGACCGCAGAGTACAGGTACAAACTAAGAAAAGTAACTATCCAAGAATAATGTTTTAAGATACTGGAAGCTTATCATCGAATTCGTTTATTTTTACACATTATGCACGATAATCCTTATATATTACATCTTCAATCAGACTTTAGTACGTTTGCATTATTCAATTTGATATCTATGGAATAATAATAGAGTAAAATACTTGTGCGACTCCATCATTTTCAAGATAATTAATAAAGAGAGTTCCTACTTAAAAAATCGTTTCTGTTTTTCATTTATATTGTAAAATGGCATTGGAAAATGTGAGATTAGATACATATCGAATACGTTTTAGGCCACTTTTCGATGTCAAAATAAAGAACTGTGTGTCTTCCCCTTTTTGTACATCTATGATAGAAATATATATTTACGTCTTTTTTATATATTTTTTCATTATATAGGAAGATGATTTTCACCCCATACAAGTTTCAAGAATTAGCCGCTGGCTATTAAATCTTTGAAATTCTCCTATAGACTTAAAACTCGACTATGACTGCGGAATAAATAATAATATATAGCAAAGCCTCTTTAAATGTTCAATTTCCAGCTGCTCCACTATTCGCGATAATTCCCTCCGCTTATATATCGACGTTCACACTGATTTAACTGCTATGGAAGTGAACTCAAGATGCATATCAAGGTCCGGCTTCAGATTTTCGAGTTCGTAATAGTCTAAAAAACAATATGCTTACAGACGTCAAATGAGCCTAAAACATACCACCGGATTGTTATCAAAATTCTAAGTTCTCATAATTGTGTTGTCACCGTGATCGGAATTTTTCATTTAGCATTTATCTTTATTATGACCTAATTTAAAACATCTTAATTAACGACGCTGATTGCGTCCCATTCGAAATTTATAGGAGAAAAGCATTTATAAGTTCATTCCCCTTGTTTGTGATATAATTTCGTGCTCGTGTTTTTAAATAGGAGGTTAGTCAGTCGGCTTAATTAAAGAAATTGAATTCTGAACACAGATCTTAACGTAATCAAGTATTCGTAATGAACCGTTTGTAATACGGAAATCTGAGTTTATTTACTGCGGCCTTATGTAGTTTCGTTGCTTGTATTTTTTTCGAATGTTGGAATCGACATTTCTGATAAATTCTTGTTGAGAATTTAATGAAAAGGAAAAAGTATAAGACTGAATTAAATAAAAGAGCATTTGTTACACAATACAATTTTGTAACTATAAAACATTATTCTGATTACATTTTTGTATAGTCCAATAAATTGACATATTGACAAGATACATCTTGAGATAGACCTTTAGTCGATGAACATAATGCTACATACATAATATATTATTTAAAAGGTGTCTTACGTTACTTACATCTGGGTGCTCGGATATCGTAAGACTTCGTTATTGCTTTGAGATTTGTAAAACTAAAGATATGTTGCATAAGATCTCAAGATTGTAATCTTTAACATACATGGGTTAGGTATAAATTATTATAACTATAGTATTTCAATTCAGTAATTATCTAAGATATGAAATGGATATTTTGTAATTATTGTTACAAAAGCCTTCGTTGTATTTAAATATAATAAAGAAAGTAGAAAGCATTGAATATATGCATGGTAAATTTTGATAAATCAGAGGAACGCTTAAAAAATTATTTACATTGTCTGTGATAATGTTGTATAATATTATGTATATATTTTTTTAACTTCTAACAATTTTCAACGAATTCCAGTTCATATGCGCCATTTTTCAAAATTCGGACTGAGACTGGTGAAAATTATTCTCGAGATGTCATCCGATTCATAATTGCATCTAGATTGATTGTTGAAATGGTCAATACTCGGCAAAAAATAAATTAAAAACAACTCTAGGTTCTTACTTTAATAATTGTATGTGTTTTTATTTTAATTTTTGATTAGTACAAATTAACTAATTATCATAAAATAGTTAATAGAAAAATTGTGGAAAAACTTTATGCCGACGGATCGTTGTTTATTCATGTATTTATGTAGTATTTAATTTTTTTTATTCCTTAATGTTTACATTTACTCAGTTGAAATCACATTTTTTGTTCAAGTGCCAAATTCGGTCGATGCGCGCTGGCGCCAAACTCCACGTTTTTAGATGTATTTTTGAGGCTAAATTAAAATTATAAATATTGTCTTCACAGTTTCGAAAGTTAAAACTTTTCTGTTCTTTAACAATCTTCTTAGTGAACAGTTTTTGAAAAATTTGCAAAAACCTAACCGCCCTTTGTTCATTAAATTGTTTATAAGTCTTGGGATTTTTTTTGCCGAGTATTGGCAAAAAAAAAATCCATTTTAACAATTCATCTAGGAACAATATTCATATTGATACATATTATATAAATGAATACGTATTTTATAGAATACAAATTCAACGTTCGAGATTGTAAATTTGGCTACTTATTTTTTCATCCTTCCGCAAGAATGTGGAAAAACTCTGTATCACTGACTGTTGATGGATAAAAGAAAATTACGTCTAAAATTTCTTGTATCTTTTCATTTAATCAACACCGACGTATAAGAAAAAGCCCAGTCAAAATTCTTTTTGTATTTTTCTTTTCGTAGGCAAATGCTCCGCTCGGCATTATGAGTTCCTTTTCCCAAATCCTCTTGGATTCTTGTATAAAACAATTGAATTTTTTTTGGTATTTCTTAGTCTGGATTGTTCTTTATTAATTTGAAGTTATGCATTAAAGAATTTCAGGGAATTGCGAAAGATGTGTAATTTTATAAAAAATCGCATGCTGGCGTCATGTTTCGTGTTCTTATAATTAATCAGAAACAACTGATTATAACTTTCAAAATAACAATAAACATTCAATAAAAATGGAATAACGCGCAAAGATTAACACCGAAAAAGATTTGCAAACATACAATCAGTCAGTTTCCTATTTGATTACAGTGTAAGTGTAGGCAATTGTTAAAATCATACATAAATATGAAAAATGACTACTTGAACATGATGATTTCCGTAAATCTACTTAGAATTAGCACAATAAAAGGTTTTAATGTTGTCTAAGTACTTATACAATTAAATTCATAAATTCTACTACTCGACTATGAATAACAACACGATAAAGTAATGACTTTTGTCACATAATATCTCACAAAGTTTTCAAAAAATCGGCCTCACGAAACCCTCGGATAAGGCAATTTGTTCCGGGCGGCGCTCGTCGCGACAGTGGGGCCGCCATCGTATATACTTAAATGAGTCCAATAAAATGCACCTGTACGAAAAACTGAGTCGAAAAAAGACAGGTGCGAAACCTCGCTCCCGGCGGGGGTCCCGCGGACAGCGCGCCCATAACATTAATTGATAGGAATCGTTAACCTTTAACGCGCGCCCGACCCGTTTCCTCTCCATAAATACTTTGTGATTGTGATCTTCGATGAGCTTTTTTTTTCCTACGCCTGTTATTTTATACCGTCTAGTTAGCGTAGTTTTATTTTCGGGTGCCGCGAGGGCGCGTCGATCGATCGTTATTTCGAAATAAACAGTCCATTCTTTGACATCGATATTTTCTCGATGCGACGATGAGATAATGGGGAGTCGACGGGCGCCGGCCGCGCTCCAGACGTGCCCAATGAGTGGATGAATGTACTTTTTTAAGGAATATATTTATGTAATATATCTGTTACACCATGAATATATTAAAATATATAATAATTGGTATAAATCGAAAAAGTCCCCGATCGTTTCAACCGACTGTGGCGGATCCCAAAAGTAAGTAATTTTTTGATCTGCATGTATGTACAGTATAACGCACGTAATTCTGCGCCTGTGAAGTTAGTTACTAAAGCATTACAATGAATTAGAATAGAAATGTGGGGGAGAAGATGTTAGGATCAGAGAGTGTTAAACCTACGCATTACATCATTCGCAATTCAGAGAGGCAGAGTTTCGTGCGTTGTACTGTATGTCCGTTTCAATATCTCTTCGAAGCTACTAAACTTATTGACCAATTTTGACGTATAGCTATTTTTCATCAGATTTGATCATGAGATTGGTAGCATGAGTGTAACTGGGTAAAACAATATTATAAAAAATTCAAATGGCGGATTTTCAGCACCAAATTAGGTATTTAAAAAAAAATGTGAAAACATATATAGTTTTCAAGAAATCGGCTTTTATGGCATACACAGACTTCGTACAAGTATGGAGGGCTCCTTTCATTTTTTAATTTAATTTTATTTTTAATATTTGTTGTAGCGGCAATAGAAATATACACTTAATTGAAAATTTCGACTGCTTGCCTGTTACTTTTCATGAGGTACAGCCCGCTGACAGACCGACGGACGGATAAACGGGCAGATAGATGAGTAGCTGAGGCTTAGTAAAATGGTTCGTTGGTACTCATTGAGTGGGGAACCCCAAATAAATAGTAAACAAAAAATTCATTCAGTAAATTAACAAAAAACCCGATTGCGTTAAAGTGAACTAAAAACATGAAAATAAGATGATTAAAAAAATGATCCATTTAAACATGACAAATATTTGCAGTCGAAAGCTTCATATTATCATTTATATTTTACTTACTTGCTGCGACTCTTGCTATGTGTATGCCCGTCTGATCTGATATATTATATTATTTTTTAAATATAAAATACGTTACGTGGTCAGGTTTTAGTATACATTTGATTACTATAAGTAATCTAGAATTTTAACACTAACAATTTTAGTGTTTCACGTAAGAAACAATCGCGTTAGCGCCTGTAGTTCAAGTTTGATTTTCACGAGTTAAGGTTTTACATTTTTTTTATATGGAAAAACGTTATTTGTCGAGGTTATAATTAAACTAGCTTTTGCCTACTGCTTTGCTCGTTTGAAGGTAATAGGAATTTCTTACTTTTTCTTAGTTATCGGGCAATTAATTTAAGTCCACGGGCGGAGCTGCAGGAGAAATCTGGCATAATATACGCTTCAGTTTGCAATAAGAGAATATATACAGAATATAAAAATCAAGAGGTGAGATATCAAATATTTTTAGACCACGTTTACAAGGTGAAAGTGAATCGTAGCTTATTTGATCATAGCAGATCCTAATTATTTGGGTCCACTAATGAGACACATCTCGAGTGCTCACTAAATGTTATATATTTTTCATGCGGACACAGATAAGCATCGGGTGATGTGTCACTTTTCTTCGGAACGTAAAGCTAACCGCTTCGAACGAAATCAATATCCCAGTTTCGGTTGTAGTAGAGTTTCGGCTGGAACCAAATACATTCGGTGTGAGGTAACGCGTATATCATCATGGAGGTATCTGGAATAAGATCGGGACAAGACTGTCTTTTTAAATTCACATGGTTTGTTATGAATTTCTTATGTTTTTTGTAGAGCACTGTTAATGCACCTCGTCTGTATATATATGTAATATATAGTACTATAAAGTCACGCCTATTCTCCAGGATTACGTTACTGCCTTTTAACTATAATAATCTTTTTATCTCAAATGAAGCGGTTTGTACCTTAAGCTCGCGATGCTGCCCCAGTACGGGTTGGAGGCTGCTGGCGACCGATGTTACTGTTGTACGACATTATTCCAAACAGACGGCTTTGCATGCTCTCGTGCTTTAATTTAACTTAACTTATAAGTGCATTGACTGATTCACCCATGGTCAGGATTGAAGTAGGAGCCTTCCGATGCCAAGGCGACGCTTTCGCCCAGCAACACCCGTGTTAATTAATAAACCTCACCCAAATAATGCGCCATCTGAAGAGGTAACGTGGGAGCGAGACATATATTATTTTCTATAACGAAACTATACAACTGTCTTACTCTTTCCGCTCTCAAACGAGTCGCTTTTGAATACCTACGTCGTAATTTATGTACCTACCACGAATTTCTGCGAACCGATTACTTCAAAATAAATATACGATTAATTCGTTTTTCTTTGATATACTAATACCAGCAGTCATCCGTTTGCTTTTTAGACTACTGGACTTGCTTTTTTAGGTACTGAAACTAAAACAAAAAAGAAATGATTTCAATTCCGTGTCGAATGGTCGAAATTTCGCGCCAATACATTTAATAGTTTGTAGTTGTTTAATTGGACACTCGGAAAAAGATAAACCGTTTCCAGTTTATTCATACATATATATATATATATATATATATATATATATATATATATATATATATATCAATTATAATAAAGTTTAGAAAATTATAGTAACATCAAATTATCCTTTTAACTAAAATATCTCATTTTTATACATGTAAGCGTAATAGGAAGCTTTTCCTTCGATATTATTCGTGCCGACTGGATCACTTTGCTGCCGTCGCAAAAGCGAATAGTACAAGCCGAGCCGTTCACGGAAATGGCTTTTGTTACACCGCCGTATGACCCCAGAGTCCTATTTTGCTGTTGAGGCACTTGAATTGGTACGCGGGGACAAATAAAATTTTGGATCCAGATATCCGTCTAGCCTGAGTAGGCACAGGATAACCATAACTGATACGTAAATATTAACGTCGTTTTGCCAAAATTTGTCAGAATTTTATGGTGCTGACAGTGTATAAAAATTGATAGGTAAAATCGAAATTTTTATAACTTTTTTAGTTTATAACCTTGTAACAAAAAGTATGTCATTTGTTTATTTGTCTTTTATCAAACCGCATTTCAATACTTTTTTTTTAATGGTGTAGGTACCTCTTTGGAGTTTTTTGCACTTAATTTTTTTACTCTTGTCCGACAAATTTTGGTTTAATAGTTCTCCATAGAATATGAAATATGTGATTTTCAATATTATAAAATTATTCATATTTTAGGAGAACTTATTATTTATAAGATAATTATTTACGCGGCCATTTATAAATGCGAAACTTTGCCGTGTGATTTTGTATCGCCCTTTAAAAGTTTTTTACTTTATAATCGTATTGCATAATAAAAATCTAGTCGAGTAAAATTAAATACCCAGCTTAATATTCGTTCAGTTTTATTTTCTTGGAAGTTGACATACAAGTTTCCCAACGCTACACCCGTTCTTATTAAAACTTCCAATGCATTTTCCCGGTTTTAACTTTGAAAGCGGAACAGAACTTCCGTTCGCTGGAATATAATTGTAGCTTTTCACCCGCCGTTGAATTTTATTTCGGTCAAAGATTTTAAGCTGTAAATTTTCCAACTTTGCCAATGCGGCTAAAAAACCGTAGACGCTAGGTTAGGCATGAATGCCAGCAAACGGAAAAGGTGTAGTGTGGTAAAAAATACTTGTCAAAGAGCTCTATACAGTAATATAAAAATGTGCAAATAAAACATTAGTTAAGAAATACGTACACTCCCTTATTAAAGTTTTATTATATACGTCTGTATATTACTATATTATACTAGCATCCGCCCTCGGCTTTGCACGTATGGGCAGAATTAATTCCTTCCTCCTATGTCTCCATCGATTACGATAATAAATCTTGATCCTGATCGCTATTCCATTCTCGATTCTGATGCTGGTCCTATTCTCGTTAATAATTTGTATCACTCTCGATTACGAACCTGGTCTTGATTTAAGTAGATTCCAGTTCTGATTCCTGTTTCGAATTTGATCTCTTTTTGAAGTGAAAACTTCTTTAGGGGAGTTGTGCACTTTTAGGATGGGTAAAAAATGTTAAACTCGCGTCAGGGCGCGTGACCTGATCGAAAATTCGTACGAGGGAGGGAGAGTAGACCGCCGAATCGAATTTCGAAATTCGAAAAATTCGAATCAAAATTGTTCGTTTCTTACTTAAGCTACCATTAACCTATTGTATCAGTTTTAGAAATTGGCGATGATGATGCTGGTGATGATGATGGTGAAAGAGTCGTTGAAATTATGGATGAAAGTTGATTTTTCTGAGAGACAAACTTTCAATGTAAAATAATTGTAATAGTTCTGAAGTGTTAAATTTTTATTTGTAATATAAATTGTCATGTCTGTGTACGATAGCGTAATAAATGAATATTCTATTTTATCATATAAATGATAGTACTTTTATACTAATAAATAAAGCAATTCGTGTAAAATTATTTCCTAACCATTCCAAAATATTCAAAAATGCACAACGTTAAAGTTCAAGTTTTCACTTCTCCCGGCACTCCCGGAGTGCAAGGGATTTTTTTTAAATTCTGATCTCTTTTTACCCCGATTCCAGTCACGATTTTGATTCTAATTTTGATCTCACATCAAAAATTTTTAAATTTGATCGACATTTTTAAATGTTGAATAAATTATTAATTACTAAATCCTTTGTATTGATGAGTAAAAAGAGCAAGCCTTGAGTTTCTTTCCCATTCTTCTCTCGGTGAATCAGCATTTGGAATGGGTGGTAATCGAAAAGTTAACGATGTATTTCTTACTTACGAAATAAAGATAGTTTTGACGTGACAACGTCTTAAATTATTCTGGGAGTCACTCTTAACGTGATGAGTCAGATGATCAGTAGAGAATTATTTGCAAATGTATTGCAAATTGGTAATTTGTACGATTTCTTTGTATAAATAAATGTTTTAAATTGTTACTATTATTTCATCCTTCTTCCTATTACTTCACATTAAAATGATTCAAAGTCGTTGTGTTTTTTTATTTTTTATTTTTTTGGTCTCTTTTAATTCTGATCCTTCTTGTTTCGATTCCGGGCACGATCTTGATTCTGATTTTGATCTCACGGTCGATTACGATATTGGTCTTGTTTTCGATGTCAACACCTTCCCCTCAGGTATTGTCTTTGTTCTACTCCTCGTTCGGTTTGGAATTTCGTTTCCGTTTCCGCTATTACAATTCAATTCCTGTTTTTCCGATTGACATTGCGTAATGTCTACTATCGAATTTAAGGAACTATATAAATTGTATTTGTACGATCTGTTAATTAGCTTGTTTATTATCTCCTATTTATATGAAAACTAACAGTCTCCCGCCCACTTTGTTAAGTATTTTATATTTTGAAAAAAATAAGGAAAAAATAAATAAAAACGTATGAAATTCATAAAAGAAATCTAAAACCATCCACAAAAGATTCCCCAAAGTGTGTACGTTCAGCTTTTTGAAGTTTTTAGCTGATGCTCGGACAAATAAAAATTCATTATCTTAATATACATAGATGTATATTACATTTACAACATTTCCAACTTTAATAAAAGTCAGTCTGCGGCTTTGTGTAATAAAACCGTTTCCATGTCGACACAGTAATTGGAATTAGTGCATAAATCCAGCGCTCACATTCCTGTACGTCCGGCGGGGGGCGGTTCCGACACACGTGCGACCGCCACAGTTATTTCAAACGCCTGAAATTCCCGAACACAACGAGAAAGTTCGGGCCTTTGGACTGACATATGGAACTGTTAATTTCAGCTTGTGAAATACTAGGTGCCCATTTTAACTGAACGGGCTAACTCAGATGAAAGAATAGTGCACAAAATTTCAAAATTGTTCGAGTACTGAATTTCGATATTAGTCAGCGTTATGATCAGTAAACTTAGAATATAATATTTAGTGATGTCGAAAATTGGTTTTGATTATAGTCAAGTGTCTTCTATTAAACTACAAATCGGAATAGATCGACAGAAACTTGAATTGTCACAATGTGTGTATATGTGCTTAAAAATTTAAGTATTTATTTTAGTCACTAGGTACAAATGTAGCCATTCTCCGACAAGTGCAGTGAGATGCATTGCCCGGAAGTAGCGTCGTTGGTCCGGAAATTGAAGGGTAAACTGTCCTCCGCAGCCACGCCTGTGGCGTTCGCTCTGCTTCCCCTAACCTATAGCTTTTATATATTGCATATATTATAAATAATTTATAGTTTATATAATAAAATAAATGTAAATACACACCTGCGAATAAATTAGTAAGGCTCTACAAAGATATTTGTTTTTATTGTTTTTTCTTTTATTTTAGTTAATTCCTAGTACTTTTTTATATATAATATTGTGAAATTAATGAAGTAAGATTTTTATTGTTTAAATTATGTACTAAGCCACAAACTGGGACATTTAAGCACATAGACATAAAAAATTACAAATTAAAATAACCTTTCAGATTGACTAACAATTTGGTAACTTGCCTATGATACCAGTGTCATAAATAATTTTTATAGTTTGTATTTTGATATTTCATATTTTAGAGAAAAAATAACTTTTGAATTAAAAAATAGCTATCTATTGAGAGGATAGTTTCTTCAAATATCAAAGATATTTTAATTTAACTTTGTCTAAAATTTATTGAAGACAAATAAATAGTTAAAGAAATTTTATATTCAGAATGATTCATATTAATATAAATGTCATTTTTTTTTTTAGAAATGGGAACGCTATTCTAATCCTCTCCATTGTGAATTTACCTATAACATATTATATGATATTATGACTTTATCAGCCTCACGAACAAAAATTTTCCACGCTTGTTCGTAGCTTTTAGGTTTCGTGTGGTGCAAAATTGTCTATTAACTAGATTTTTAGTTGCTGCATATTGCTCAAGTTGGCAAGTTGCCCGAGGCTGGGTGTACACTCTCAATATGCCTTCAAAGTAGTATGTACCTCTCATTGTTTCGGCTCTCTCGATGTGCGAGCCTTTAATTTCGAACCTCTGAGATAAATAATATTTCTACATTCACTGTTAATACTATGTAAAAAGGAATATGTTTGTTTTTTATTTATCTATATAAGTATATACAAATGAATGTTTATATATGTGTATCCGCTTAACTCCAAAACAGTTTGAAATATGACCATGAAAGTCGATATTACTATATCCAGTAGTAATTATAACAATGATTTTAATGCGATGAATTCGGACACGAATTATTGATTGGGACAACAATATACCCTATAATTCATTACAAAATTGGATGCAAAATCATTATCGAAAGAATTGTGAATGAGACTCAAAACAAGATTTGGGACGTACGAGCGGGATCTCGAAAAGGCATGGAATGTAAAAATGATAGAGTGAAAAGAAACGATCTATGGAGAACCATAAGTGGTGTGAGTAGGGGATCGATGCGGGCAGTGCATTCCTATATAGTGGTTCCAGTGTTTGCGTCAAAATAAATGGGGCATACACTGGCTGGTATGACATCCATAGGGGTGTCAGACAGAGATGTGTACCTTCACCGTCGTTATTCAAACTATTCATGGATAGCTGTCTGTATAATTTGAAAGACTATGAATGTGGACTAAGGATGGATGAGCTGTCTGTCAAACGCCTCGTGTACGCCAACGACCGTGCGGACTACAGAAGATAGTAAATAAAATGAATGATTCTATTTAGAAAAGGGGTATGAAAGTAAATATTGGCAAGAAAGACTAAGGCGATTGTGTTTGAAAACGGCAAAAACACGACTGAATACGATTTACTTATAGAAGGTGAGAAAGTCGAACAAGTAAAAGAGTTAATATACTTGAGTAGTCTGCTTACATGACAGAAATATCGAAAGGAGGGTGAATACGAGAATAAAGTAAATGAGGGCTTGCTCGCTATTATGTAGTAGTAAAAGCCTCTCACGATAAGCACGCTTGTCTATCCATAATGGGATTCTAATCCCCATGCTTATGTATGGTAGTGAAAGCTGATTATGGTAGAAAAAAAATAAAAGTAGGATCAATACAGTGGAGATGCAATCGCTGCGTAATATATGTGGAGTGTCGCGGAAAGTTAGATATAGAAACAGTGATATTAAAGAGCGGGGTGGTTTGAAGGAAGATGTAGTGACTAGAGTAGAAAGAGATATGCAGCGGTGGTTTGGCCATCTGGAAAGGATGAATGAAAGTAAACTGGCAAAACAAATCTATAGAGCGAATGTGTGTGATGGAAAGGTCGGCAAGGGTTGCCCTAGAAATTCCTATGCAGGCCACGTCGGTGGCATATTAAGAAAGGAACAAATTTTAATCACTGAAATCGACAAATTTGCATGAAAAGATTGATGTATATCAGTGAGGCAAGAGAGATATCCATAGATCGTACCATGTGGAAATTTAGAGTCTTTGACTACCCTTCTGGGAAATAGGCGTCAGTTTATATTATTTATTATTATTATTGGATGCAATCCTAAAAAGATAAATTTATTAGAATTTTGTGTTGTTTCTTTACAAGTATATGGAGCATGTACATATTCATAAGCTGCATATGATAATAATTTAGACATTTCATATAACCTTATAATTTCGAAATTCAGAGTAGCGCCACTATGACTGTGTCACGATTAGAATTGAATGCTGTAGTTTTGTTTATTAGTTTATTTATTAAAGTACAAAAAGCTCTCTATCGTACAATACCCATAGACAACATTTACTTATAAATAGACTCTAAAATAGATTTATGCTGGTTGAACGCACCCTACAACAAATATGAGATATTCATCGCTAACCGCATCTCTGAAATACTTATATTCTCAGTCATACTTGGTTTCTCATAGACTATATTAACAATCCATTAGATCTGTTCACTAGAGAATTTCTCCACAAGAACTTAAAAGTAATAAATTATGGTGGAATGGACCCACAAGGATATTGTCGCTCACCCCAGATTCATTTACAAAGACTATTTCAAATGACTGAAAACAATAGTCATAATTTAACTGTCTCAACTAGTGAGTCCAGTAATACCACTACAAAAACATGCAAACCTAGGAATAGGATAAATTTATTAGCATAAATATATTAAACTTAATATTACAAAGTATTTTTGTGTCGGGCTTCATCATCAGGCCCTGCAAGCCAATTATGGCCACAGTGCACTTAAAAAATTCTATTAAACCCACACAGGGCCAGGCTACGTTGTTCTATTATGGAGTGCTAGTGCTTATCTTCCGGCTTCATCTTCAGACCCTGAAAATCACTTACGATGAGAGTATATTTCAAGACAACTCTAACAAGCTCAAGCATGACTAGGACATGTTATTCCGTTATGGAGTTCCTGTGCCTACCTTCTAGCTCCATTATCAGATTAGTTCTATTATACCATATTATTGTAATGTCGTCGATCCTCGAGAAATGTCCAAAGATTTCATTTAATCTAACGATTTACATTTAAAAAAATATTATTCGCTTTATACGAAATAAGAATGACGGAAAATCGATTGTAGATCGATTAAAAATCGCTATAGACCAGTTTTCAAATAAAGTTAACCAATACACCGTTGAAATTTATTCAACAGAGATAAAAAGAGCTATTAAATAATTGACTTAAGATTACGCGATCTAAAATACCATCTTAAGTTATGTAACTTACGCGAACTTACTTTGCTTGAGAATAAATAAAATTCCTTTTTTGGAACAATTACGTGCTATTTATGCAATTATGATCATCAGTTCTCTGTAATAAATGAGTATTATAAAGATTTCATTTCTCGTAATATAATGTGGTTTGATTTCGCACACAGACGAGCAAACATCTAAATCACATCGTTTTATCTCGCAAGTAAAACGTTATGACTTTTTTTTTATTTTAAAACGGATGGAGCGTTTCAGTAGGTAGGCAGCAGATAGGGCGTCGGGTAGGTGAGCACAATGTCTGTGACGTCACGCGCATCTGACTGCGATGGCCGGGGCCCGCCGCCGCCGCCATTAATCACGGCCGTCCGCTCAGTTTACGTGCCTACCTAACTTCAGCAACATTTTAACTTTATTTTTCGCTCCGAAGGGCCTACGTATTCATATGTCAACATATTACCCTACATACTAGTAAAAGGTGTACATAAACGCTTCAGGTCAGTCACACAATCACAAAAAGTTTTAAAATATTACGTGGATTTTTACGGATATTTTTATTTATAAATATATTAATAGCAATTTTAACTTTGTTCTTAGGGATATAGAAACCGCTAGGTTAAATTCAATCAGTTTTAAATTTTGATATAGGATATTGACGTTTGAGTATTGAGTATTAGAATAATATTCAATGATTAGAAATAATTTTGGTGCGAAGATATCTGAAAACACTTAAGCCATAATAATTCTTGAGGCCAACGAACATTTTTTCTTTCACCACATTTGAAAAATGTAGAAATTAGACATTTTTTGGAAATTTTGAAAGGGGCAAATCGATTGAATATAGTAGTAACCGTTCGTTGATATTCATGATTTTTTACCTTTACACTCAATACCCTAAACTGGATATTGTCCTCTAATACAATAGGACGACTATAAAAAGATTCGTGATCCGTTATTAGGTTTTAGTTATCAAAACCATTTAATGTGAATTAAGACTGTAAATTAATAGTTTTTTTTTTGTTTTGTCTTACATATAATTCTTATGAGTAAAAATATTTTAATGAGCCTCATAAGTAATATTAAATTTTAATGTTTACTTTGGTTTTAAAAATCATACGAAAAGATAACATTAATATTCAAAGTATAACCCATCGTATTTTATGATTTTAAATCAACGTTCAGCTAGCTCTATGATATTTTGGTAAAATTATTCCTTGTGCTTTGGTACAAAAAATTGTTACACCTCATTTTAAACATCTGTTTTGAACTTAGTTTTTTGTTCCACGAAAAAGTTTCGCCATGGATCTAAATAAATAATAGTCGCACCGTGCAAGATATGGATCAAATTACGGATGTCGTACGAGTTCAATACCATCAAGTTCTTAGATCTTATCCCACATAAATTTCGCAATATATGGACTAGCATAGTCATGTTCCAAGAGTGCCCGTTCTTGATTTATTAAACCTGGATATTTATGCATTAAAACCTCATATAATAACACTATTATATAATGACACCAACAACACCAGATGACACCATCTGTTCACTATATATCTTGGCAGTGATAGTTCGGTGATGTGGAATCATCAGTAAACTAAGCCTTCATATTTTCACTAGATTCATTACAAGACTTTCGATTCTTACGGATCTCAGGGGATTTTTCTTTATCTAACCACTGATTTTCTGTGTTCGAATTGTTTAGATAAATCTAATTTTCATCGCAAGTGACAGTGCGCTTAATAAAATGATAGACTTCAGTATTATCGGACAATGTGTGTTCCGGACAGCCGCGCTCTTAGCGATGATTTGTAAATAAATGTATTATCTGTTTTTATAAAATGGACTAGGTTAAAAATTGTTTTGTATTTTTATTATATTATGAGTGTTAATTAAGTAATCCGAATAGTTGTGTTTATTACTCGGGTAGGGATTAGTTGTAAGGAATTACATGATCGGTGTACCGAGTGCATGTGGCGCTCATACGTGAAAAATGCAAAGTACATGACCACGCCGCCTCGATTAAAATATATGCAGCTCATATGTGCAGGCACCATGGAACTCTGTACTACACCGGGACCTAGAGCTCCCGACCATTTCTAAATTTATGAAGGATGCATCAGAGCGTTTCTTTTGACATAGCTGGTAGCCATCCAAACCCTCTATTAGTATCGGTCGTATCATACAAGTAACCTCCTTTACATCATTTTTGTAGAAGACCACGGAATATACTATTAGATCCACTTGACGATCTCACCGTCGAGGTGGAAAAACTTATTGAATTAAATAATATGGCTATTAACTAGGTGTAGAGGTTACCCCAATCCGTCATCAATGTCATCAATCCGGTGCGCTTCCCGCGCCTCCCGGAGTCTTCTCCGAAGTTTCAGTCCGTACTGTAAATTTAACGTGACCTTCTATGCCGAGGTGCTCGCTTGAAAGGCACCCATAGGGCAGTCACGCGCCGACGTCATCACTATGCCGAAAAGGCCGCGTTTAAGATGAAGGCGTCATAGAGTTTTGCTTTCGCCATCGCAGATTGAAGTTGTTCAGGAGGTTTTTAGTCCATATGAGTCGGACACACCCGTAGGCCTGGGCATACGGACGGCCCTAAATGGGTTTTTCTCCTCCTTCTTCACCCTTTTCACACGGGGAGAACTACGAAAAAAAAAGGTGCATCCGTCGCAGTTGTACTCCGACCGCCACATATGAAGCTCATGCTGTAATAAACAAGCCTCATTATCTGAAAACGTTGTTCATCATTTTTCCCACACTCCGCAAGAAATCCGTTCTCCGAGGAGACTGTGCAAGAAATCCGAGGTGCGGGCTTACGCGGCGGTCGCTATAATCGCCGTTACACTCTGAATGCAGGCAATTGTCGGCACGATATAGAAAATTTAACTTGGTTCATTGCTCAAGATAATTTAAAAAACCATGTATTTTATATAATCTAACCTAGACTTTGGTAAGCATCATCAGAAACGAGGAGTTGAAATCTAAAAATTTAAGTTAAAGTTTATTTTTACACTCTACTGCATCAATCAAATATCAGCAGATCCTGATCCTAAATGTTTAGGAAGCAGTCTCCCTGCAGCATTAGAAATTTGCTTACTATCGTATTGTCACGAAAATGTAATATGCATAATGTTCATGAGAATCGATCAAGCATAATTTGTTGAAAATTCATGGCAACATTTAACCAAAACAAAAAAAATATAAAGACGTGAAGCTAAATTAAAGTGTTTAATTGTTCAAACATTTTTTTGTATATTACTCTTAATATAAAGTGAAACTTACCAGATTCTTAGATGCACAAATAAATACGAGGCAGTTTTAAAAAAAAAATCGTATTTTATCGGTTTTTATGTATATTGAGAGAAAATATGATTTTGGCAAAAAATTATTTTCCTAATTTGTGTATACTCTCAGGCAAAGATCTTTTTTATTTCAAGCATATGAGAAATAACTTTGTGGAACTTCGTTCAAGCATTTTAACACGGTAGTTAAGTTCAATTCTTAACACCTTTCTTAGACTAGAATCTTCTTAACACTAACTTTGTAGATACCAATATTTCTAGGTACTAGGTACTAATAGCTCTTACTTTATTACTCTCAATGTAGATTTGTTTAAGTGTTTAATGCGATACATATTTCGCGATAAACAACCCTGGACTATATTAATTTCTATAGAAATCTTAAATAGTGATCGCAAAGCACAATCAAAATCAAATTACAGGTTACTATTAAAAACACTATTATTATATTGAGGTTTAGATCATGACTGATGAATGCAAATCAGCATGTTCACGTGATTAAAATTTGTTACCAAAGGGACATAATTTTTTTATAAAATTTTGGACTAATCTTAAAACTAAACATTAAATGTCGCCTATATAGTTATCCATCGTCAAATAAATTAGAAATAAGTTCTAAATCTAAAATAGAAATAAATCTTGTTTAATACATAAATTAGTTTATTTCGATTATAATTTGAATCTGTCACCACCTCTTTATTCGGCAATGATGAGATCCAAAACGACACGACTGCGCGAGCGGCGGGCCCCTCCCAGAGGCACGCCCACCGATTCTAATTTAAAATCGGCAAAAACCAACACCGCGCCTAATTATGACGTAACACAAGACGATACAGCCGTGCCGGCTCGTGTGACTCGGGCCTGTTAATGCCTTTTAGAAGGCGGAGCCAGAAATCTACTTAGGATCACACGTGCAACGTAATGCTCTTAACGATGTTGGTTTAATTAATCCATCGGTTACGTTAGAGTTTTCATGGATTTTTTTTTGTATGTTTCTATTTACTAGGCTTAATACTATAGAAAAACTGGCAAAAAAAACCTACTTTCTTCATTTAAGAACATCGAATTGTCTTAATTTAGGCTCGTATCAGTTTATTGTCATAGAATTCTCTTGGCAATAATATGGAATCAGTTGTATTGAACGTATATATGTTATACCATCTTTCGTTACCGAAAAAAAATTGTTTAGTAAAATTAGTATCAAAAATATTACTAAGATAATTAATTAAATTAATTAATTCTTCTTTATTAAACAAACCGAAATCTAACTTTAGGAAATAAATACAAATATAGCTTTAAATGTGTAATTTGTTTTGATACAAAGAGGCTTTGTGCAATTACATTTACACCCGCATTCGTGAACGATGCCATGTGCGTACTTAGGCTATAAGCTATTATTTTAAAATTTTTCGCATACGAAGTGTGGAAATAAACGCATAGCGAGCGTATAGTGCCGTTCATGAAAAGGGATGTTAATCGGTGGACCGTACGTTTTGCAATTTTATACTGTTTCTTTATCTAACTTAATTAGTAATGCAACTTTGCCATATGTCACTGATTCGTGGTATTATCTTCACTCTTTGACTGCCACAGTGGTAAGACAAGCCATCACATTGTTCATTCTCACACCCACAGTGCTTTCTATCGTATTTATGATATCTAGTCATCTGATAATTAAACCCTTATTTATAAGGCAATTTCAAAATTCCCTGCTTAGGTGTACTGTAACCGCCTTTTCAAATGCCTGTAAGATATGAACTTGTTCAACTCTCACTCTAAAAATAACACGGCACTACTGATTAATTGCATTCTTCTCAATAATTAATACTTTCCTGAGTCGAGACAAAACGCCGAACTGGATGCGCGCGCCGAATTAATTTCCGTCATTTAGCTCGTTATGGGATTTTTATGAAAACATTAAAACTCCTAATACAATTTTCGATGGATTCGCTAAGCGAAACAACTTTGATTTCGTCTCGGAATTGACGTAATGCGTTTAATAAGCTTCGAGAGCGTGCGCCGGCGCGCCGGTGTCCCGGAAACTTATTTTCATCAAAAAGTTACAGTCAATAAGAAAAATATCTCGGTGCGGACCGTCGCTATTAATATTTAATAAACGATCGCGACGAAGGAGCGACGGCAGCGGCTCCTACAAAACATCTATGGGCGGCCAGCGCGCAATGAAGTTAAATCTCACGGAATCCAAGGGGAAGTTTCTTTACGGAGGCTGCGGGCGCGCCGCCGCCCGGCGACGGGAAGGGAGCATTAATTAATTAAGCAGTGATGTTGAAGAAAACCGAAGTTAAAGAATGTGGAAAGTGAGGGACGGTCTAATAGAGTTGTTAACGAGCCCGTCGAATGCTGCGCCGTTACGTTCACAATCCAATTTATATTTTAAAGAGATTAGTACGGGCGGGCTTCGCGTTACCAGAACGTAGTCACGGAAGTCTTTAAGGGAATACAATTTGTGGATCAAAGCGAATCGAGTTCGTTGAGGATTTAAAATTAATTAAATTAGAAGGATCCTTCCGACTTGCGCTCGGGCAAAAAAGGGACTGTTTCCTTTTACGAATGTGACGGTAAACATGGATGCGCGTCTGTAATTAATCAAATCTCTTTTGTGCTCACGGACATCCGAGTGATTTAGATTTTTTTTCTTTATCAATAAGTTCGAAGCCTTTCGTTTCAAATAAAAAAGAGCTCAGTTTTGTTAAAGATATGTGTTGAAAGATATGTAATAAGTTTTTAATTCTATCGGGTCAATTAGAAACGATTACTCGCCTCAGCAGGCATGTATGAAAACTTAGAGCATTCGAAGAGACATATTCAAATATATTGGCCATACTCTATACATTTTACGAAAACACTTGACTAAATTATATATATACACACACATAAATTTAACTTTAATATTCCTATTATAAAAAAAAGTATTAAAATTGAATTTAAATACAATCCACATAAATTAACTCTATGCTATTTTTCTATTAATTTTATTTTGATGACGATTTTATGCAGAAGAATAACTCCAATTTACAATAGAGAGTTTACTAGGATTGTAAAATAGTGACGCAGCTAAATTGTAGCAGTTCATCACAGAACCAACGTCTCTTAATCGTAAAAATGTATTGTGGCGAAAGTAATGGAAGAAAATGACAAAGTGAAAGTGAATGTGTTCCATGGTGGACGATATGTGTGCTATCTGCCAGAATGCTATCTGCAGGTCATAGCTGCAGCTAGGTGCCACTGCGCCGGAGTGGAATGTTTGGTTGTTATATTTGGCTGATTGACGTGAAAAACCTTATTGTCTCTCATAGAATTGTGATTTTACCATGATGGACTAACACGAACAATCATAAATAGGAACATATTTAGAGAGTGATATATAAATACGTAATTCCAAAAAATCCAACTGATGTTTCGAAGTTTTTATACAGGTTAATTTTCAAATTATAAAATAATGATGTACACATTATGTGCAGATTAAGATAATAAAGAAAATGAATTATATCATATAAGAGCTCTATTTGATTTCTTTCTGTTTAAAAAAATAATATATATTGTAACTGCAACTGACAAATAAGAAATATAAATGAAGAATCGGGTCACCAAAGATCACTTTCAAATGTTTTGTATTTTATGAGAAAAATCGAGATACCAATCACCAAAATTTTCAATAAAGAAAATAACCATTGTGCGTGCCAATGTGACCGCTGCGAATCGCGGTCATTCGGAATCGGTGAGTGGAGCCCGTTGCGGTTCGCGGTGGGTCGAGACAAGGACACTGAGGGCGAGGAAGTTTGTGTGCGTAAGGTCGAAAGTCTGTGCACTGTAACGGAAACGGAGTGCGATGATTCGTCGAACAAGCCTTAGGGGGATTTAATAACCCACAATGTGTTGTTCACGAATGCCGCTGTCGGTTAAGCGACGGAAGGTTATATTTTCGGGTGAGGTCTATAATGTAGCATAGATGAAAAAAGTGTAATGTAGCCTAGAAAAGAGGCGAAGGAAGCAGAAGTTTTCATGGCAAATGATGTGTGCCTTGTCCATCGGAAGAAATTTTCAGGGAGTCCTAGACGCACATTATACTAAAAGTGGAATGATGTTGTGTTTTCCCGACCAACGTAAGATATTTTATAAGTCGAATGCATGTTTTATAGAAAACCTATAGTACCATCTCTCGAGGTATCAAAGCATTTCCACTATGAGTTAACACAAATAACCACGAATAGCGATATCTTATGGTGGTAATGCATACTCTACAGTATATATTCTTCGACCTTGCCTAAAGTTTACTAATCGTCACGCTGGAAATTGAGATAATGATAGGAATACCGGATTTTTTCCACTTCTGGTACAGTTTATCACTGATTTAAATGTTTACAAGTTTCGCGTTAACTTCCGCCATTAGATAGTAATTTGTATTCAAAATACTTTTTCGTAGTTTCTTACATATCTTCTACGGGAAAAAAAGGAAAAAAAGAACAAGGTTGTCATGAGGACTGCCGACATAAATGAAAACTTAAAATTATGATATAATAGTGTTTGTTTTGGATATTCAAATTAATTGTTGTAATGTAAATTCAAATTTCATAGTTTGTAAATTAAAAACTGTTTACATTAATCTGGTTTTGACATCTATCGACACTCTGAGCAACAATTATATTAATTTTCATATGGTTTATTTATTACCAAAATGTATGACAGGCTGCTCAAGCCTAGTATTAAGTATAAATACAACTTAATTAATATAATAATGTCATTCTCTGCATCTTTATTATTCACTTCAACAACATTAAAACTATTTGTACCGTCAATCATTTGATTATTTTTTAAAAACAATACATTGGGCTTATGGTAATTAAAATAAAACTCAATAATTCTGTTTACAGGATGATATTAATCATGCGTTTTTTCACAAATATTCATAATTTCTTTCTTTTTTAGAACAAATTTGACAAATGTACTATAACAAAAATATATCATTGAAAAAGCACTTAAAAGAAATTTAGACACAACCCTAACAAACACTCGGCCAGACTGCAAGCGCGGGTGCGGTCAGGTCGCGGCGCTGCATCAACGAACTTGATTTGTGCCTCGCGTTCAGGCCAGGCACAAATCGAGGCGATGTATTATTTTTAAATAATCTATCTAGTCACTTACCTACAAATGACACTTAATACTGGTCTTTTTAAATTAGTATCCGATTTCCCACATGTGTTCCACTCACTTCTAAGCAAAAAAGGCGAACTAAGGCAAATTATCGCGTTAACGATAGATAGATAACAGAGCACGCAATATTAGTTGCGGACTCGCAGCTTCTTAACTGTTATTGTAAGTTTCATTATAAAATCTTAGAGCCGCAGCAATGTCACCTCTGCAAACTTCCCAACAATAAATCATATTTAGACATTAGATAACAGTGAAAGATTTTGTTATTAAACACTTCAATATTAATCGCACATAATCTTAGTTTCAAAAACGTCAGTATCTTAAATGTGACACTTATACTATAAATATAACCAAATATTAATACTGTACTATTATTACAAAAACGTCTCTATCATAAAAAAAATAGAGAATAAATAAAATACACATAGCTTCCGTGCAAGTTCGCGATCGAACGCAACAGTTCGACGCGAATGACTGCTGGTCGCGCGTCGCGCTTGGCAACAAAAGGCTGGGAGCCGCGGCATCGCAGACGATCGTTAGCTGTTGCCAAGTTTGTGAGTTTGTGAACATTTATTACATGTTCTAAGCTATTTATCTCAGAAATAGCTACTTTAATAACTATGGTTTCTCTGGCAAAATTATTCTAAAAAAGAAAGACATTATGAATATTTTCAGAAAGATGAATGATCGATTCCATCTGGTATACAATAAACTATGCTTCTATATTAAAATATTAATATTGCTCATACTCACTTTTTACTGCACAGTAATGAGATATTTGAGCATTTAAAATAACAATCAAACAAGAATAGAATTTAAATAACGCACCATATACCATGTCACGTCACCGTGTTGGTCACCAATACTTTTGAATTACACCCTATCCAAACTGTTACACTGTGTGTAAACAGGTGCACATACGATGCTTCCACACCCGGTTTGCTCATGTATATTTTCTTCTCTGCTTTTTTTTTTCTTCAAGCACCAAGCGTACTTATCAACCATGAATCGTCGCTTGTAGGGGAATTGACATGGTATTGGATTTGTTCATTTTTCCCAAGGAATCCTGTCTTTCTGCTTGATCGGTCTGTATGGCACGACAGATCTGGTCATCCAAGTTAAAATTATTCACAACTTAAAACGCTTATACGTAATTCGGCGTTAAATCAGAAGCTAATGGTGAAGTATGAATTACCTATCTCAAAAGTATATTTTTTTAATGTGGACTATTTAATGTGATGAATACAAAGTTGTAAGAGTAGTTTCGGCAGCATGTATGAATACTTAAAAATACCGTAATGATAATTCTAAACAATTGCATCTATAAGCTATGTCCTTGCCAAAGGAAAATTTAATTCATGGAATTAATAGTCCTTGTAGCGTGTTTTTTCATTACGTACATAACAAAAAAAATAATGATTCCTAATGGAAGTGCTCCTTTCTTTACATTCCGCCATGAACTGATCAGGCTATAGGGTGCGAAGACGTTGCAATTCTTATTTAAAAAACTGCAACCGTAATAATTTACGGTATTCTAATAAATGTTTGAATCAAAGGTTACAGAAGCATTGTCTAGAATTAAAACTTTGATTCGATGAATCTCAATTTCCATAAATGTATGTGTAGCAGTTTCCATTTTGTTAGAATAAATATATGATTATTTTGCTCGTGTGTTGTGTTCCTTGAGTGACTTAAGCCGTTACTTTACATTTCTTCAAAACTCAAAAAAAAAAGAGAAAAAAGCGACAGTTAGAGGGGAGACAATTTGAATTGAATTGAATCAAAAGAGTATTAATCCAAAGTTATTCAATACCTAAATTAAATTAAGCTACAAACAGAAATAATCTAAAGATTAATATAACGACTTTGATTATTAAAGCTATAAGCATTTCGTAGCTTTAATGGGCCGGCTCTAACGTATCTACAAACTAAAAGCTTTCGCTAAGTTCGGCACTTAACAAGCCTGCACGCCCAACATAGGCGGATCAAGGTGAAAATCTTCGGCGTAGACGAACCGGCAAATAACTTAGACCGAATTTGCACCAGTTACCTCGGCTAATGAGGCTGACGTCTGAAATGACTCTCGGGGACTAGTGAAATCTGTGGACGCTGTGACCGATGAAAGCACTGAATCATAATATTAATATGGTTATATTTCTGATGAACCTTAAATTGTCGACAGTTAATTGTAGTTTTTTAGTCATTATGGAGTTTCATAAATTTATTTTTATCACGTTAGGTTATCTAAGCTTAACCTAACGGCATAAAAATAAATTTTATACTTTGTAACCTTCATATATACTTAATAAAGAATGATTGATATAAATGAAAATCACAATTTTCGTTTCTGTTTGTGCCTATTACTTACTCTCACATATTTTGAGATACAGAATTAACAAATTTATTTATTATTGTGTCTCAGTATAACATATTGTTTCTGGTATTTATGCAAGGAATCGAATATTTAAGGAAGTAAAATAAATAATTAGAACTTCAAATTGTAATACAAACTATTACATTAATGCAATTTCAAAAATTCTATAAGTTAGCATGCGCAGATTTTTTAAAAAAAAGCTAATTTGAAAAAATAATGATTATATGCGACAAAAGCCTGATTTGTAATTACGTTTTAGTGATCTTTTATTATTCAATTTAATACTATGTTAAATTACTTTTTCAAATCTATATAAAGTACATACATAAATAAGTTTAAAAAAATGTATTAATCGTATATACTCATCACAAATAATGATAATCTATATTATAATATACGTAAATAAATAATAGATTAATATAATAATATATAAATTAAAGTACATTCACAGGTTTATTTCCATCCTTACACCTCAGAGAGTATTTGGCAAGCTGGTATTTTGGGAGTTGTAATTTTTACAACTGAAAGGTTCAACCAATTTCCGTGAAATATACTACAAAATCTAAATATGCGTAAACAAATGATAATACATTATCATGTCAGAGACAAAGCCTTCTTACCCCTCTTGTGACCTGACGTCATCTTGGTGAAAGGACAAACCCTTTTTGTTTATCAACACAGATCGTTTTACCTCAATTGCTTACTTTAATCTCATCAATTGCTATCGTTTGAGATCAGATCGATGGTTTGTCCCGGCGATAGAAGGTCGCTATACACTTTTTTCGTACAAAACAACCTTTCCAATGCCATCGCACACATAACATCACTTTGTTTCCTCTTAAAGCATTTTTTTTACTGTACTTAAAGCTAGTTCATGCTTTGAGAACGGTAATTTTCACGCGTTTTTATGGCGCCGAGCCAAAATGGCAAAAACGGAAGCCTTATAGTTTCGTCATGTCCGTCCGTATATCACAGGCATTTTACTCAAAAACTTCAACATGTGTATTGACTCGGAGTATAGGTGTCTCGTATAAGCCGCTACTTAATTTAGTACATAAATAACAAAAATAAGTATTTCTAGGGGGAGACACTCCATATATGTAACAGACGCAGAAAAAAAATTTATTCAGCAAACATCAACATGTGGCACATATTTCGAAAATTCTTTTAAAAACGCTTTAAGGTCGCTTAGCAATTTTTTCAATTAATTGAATAATTTCGGAAATAATCACTCTGAAAGTAGCAGAAATTGTGTCCCCTCCCCCTCTATATTCTAAATCGTATGTCCAAAAATATGCAAAAAATTACAAAGGTAACGCTTAATAAATACTTTAAATGACAATTATTTTGAACATGATCGGATAAACTGTTTTTGAGTTATTTTCGAAAAACTGCGCTTCTCAATAAAAGGACTTAAGTGATATGAACATGTGCTCTTTTACTGGTGCACTTTAATTTGCACTAGTTTAAGAGAATAGTCGACATACCTACTTCTTTCTTTAGTTATAGTCGACTAAAGTGCTTATATTCCGTTTCTTTGTGGGAAAATAGAAAAAACGAAAGAGCGTAATATTTTTAATCTGTAATGCATTTGTTTCTAGTAACAGCTTCGGAACCTTACACCATGAATGGAACGACATCTCGATTTTTTTTATGTGATCAGTTTTCCACACCAGTGACCAATCGCTTCAAAATAATCCAGCTTCATTTTGTTTTAACAGAGAATTTCGAATGGATATACAGTTCATGGTCTTTCATTCATTAAGGTATGTGCGAAACCTCAACATGACACTAACACTTTCTTATATCCAGCTATTTTTAAATAACATGAAACCGTTTTATTATCATTATTTTATTTTTATTCAGTATCTTACCTAGTAATATACGTGTCGTCTATCTTCAGTTTTATTAAGTGGTACTGGAAAACCTTTACTTATCATACAAAAATTTCACAACTAAAAATACGTATAACAAATTTTTACAACCCTTACTCATATTGTTTTAGGCCATAAAATCGCATAAATGGTTTATTTTTATTGACTTGGCATTAACTATTGGCTGGGGTAGAATTTTTGCCTTACTTTCTGATAGCTTAGTCAAGCCGATGATGGCTCGCCGTCTCGTTTGCCTCTCTTCATATACTATAAAAAATAGGTACCACTAATTTTTTTGATTTGATTGGAACTCGATACAGACAAAGGACGAAAAAAAATTCTCCACGACTTATTTATTCCTATTATTGTATAGTACTATCCCTGTATATCACAGAAAGAATGTCGCAAATAATTATTAATGATGTAGAAAAATTATTGGTGTTTTGTCTTTTCACTCAACGGTAACGAGACTGGCGCCGAGATCTAAACCTTAGTTGGGACCGTCACCAGATAAAGATAGAGATCAAACCAGGACCAAGTTCTAGTTCGGAACTAGGTCGTTATTAAAAATCAACTAATTCTTTACATATCATTAAGAATGCAACCTGCGGCCAAAACTAGTTTCTAATAATTACCGACACAACGTTATATTCTCTAAGGATTTTTCTGTCCGGGACCCTATAAGCAAAAGTTCACACAACAGATCGTGATAAACGATTGACTCAATGACTTGAAAAAGTAACGCCCCAACACGGCTATCGCAGCGCGCCCAGCCCGCTTAATGATGTCTATTTTCTGGCGGCGGGCGCTGCGAAAACGGAGCCTGATTTTCATTTGCAGTAAAATCCAGTAATAAATCGTGGCGGAGTGCCTCGAATGAGTCTAATCAATGACCGGACTAACTGCTCTTATTGAAGATTATTTAAATGATTTTCGAAGATTGAGAAGCTGTCTAAGGTTCTTTTTTGACGGAAAACTGATAAATTCCATTTTTACAACGATCCGGTTTAGATTGGAATTTTAAAAACATAAATGTAAAATCAAAGAATTTGTATATCTTTTATATATAGTATATAGCAGATTCTAAACAAATAACTCAATCCCGAAAAACGTTTATGAAACAGTAGAGCCGGCGTCGATTCAAAATTTTCGTAGACGTAGGTCGCGTCCCTCGCAGGGCCGTCAATCAATTTGGTCAAACTGACGGCGGGCGCTCGTCTGTATCAATTGTAGTGGCCCATCGGGAAATTTACAAGGGACTTGCCACATAAATAAATCACATCGCATCCGGACATTCATCAAACACCGATTTCGACCTTATGAATTTTGAACGAACGATACACGAGTAATCTATTTTATGAATAATATTCAAAACGTTTTAGTTATGTATTACGCCTGAAACAAATTGAATGCTTTGAGCGTTGTACGTCTGTCGTAGTCATATTAAGAAGTAAAAAAATTTCAGATGACGCAATGATAACCTATTAATATGACATGAGGTAGCGCCTCGTAATCCGCGCTCACCGCCGTACTTAATATATACACAGTGCAATGTTAAAACATGTGGCGCGTTTACTTATTTCTGGAGATTGTATGCGACAAAACAGTTTTTTGCTTAAAATAAAAAGAAGGATCAATTTCAAAAAATCTAAATAAAATTTTTAATTATTTGTACAGATTAATTAACTTGAACACTTAAATTGGTCCCACTTGCTTGTATAATGTGAATTTATATTTTAACAAAGTAACCTTTGATATTTGTTTCTCTATTATAAAAGTTAATAAACCATGTAAGTGTAACTGATGATTTAAAGTCTATAACACGAAGAATCGGGTCACTAAAGATCATCATTACGTGACGTACAGTCACGCAATGAGTGATAAGTCAAAAGGTGACTACGTCACGTGAGGTAGTGTGGAGCGCTCTACTTACAGTTTTAAGAACTCTGACACTCTGATAAATGTGACTGTCTTCTTTTCCTGAGAATATGCTAATTTGACACGAAAGGTATGTAGAAATATTATTATTACCAACTAAGATACATGAAATAACACTAGCTTGGGTATCTGATATCTATCAATCCTCTCAAAACAATGTTCAATTCTTTGGATAGAGTTTCGTAGTAGAAGAACACATTCATGGATCAGTGGTGTATTGCATGTTGTATTTTGACACATGTTGCAGGCACGCGTCACAAATATGTTCATGGAATTTTACCAAGTTTTCAAATTTTATCATCTTATATTGAATATAGTAGTAGGATTAGTAGGGAAGTTTACTGATATTTAAAATATCATGTTTGTTTATGAATTATGTAAACCGACTTCACATGGTGACTAGGTGACTAAAAGGTGAATCAAAATTAAAATTGATCACAAAAACAATGAACTTTGACTCACCAAAAATTTTATGTCATCTGTTTTTCCAGAACAGTGTGTTGTACATTTTAACCTTCATAAAGTACAAAAAAAAAATCCAAAAGCATGAGGTCGGGTAATCTTGGTGACTACGAAATGGTTTCGAACTTAGAGTGCTATCCCCAAAATCTGACCTACAGTCTCTAAATACATCTTTTTTGTGTCGCATCGTCTTGCTAACACAAGTAACACAAGGTTGTTACTATAGTATCCCGAAACGTTCTATAACTCTGGACGCAAAAATGTTTTGATAATGTAACAGTTGAGATGTGACTTCTACCGTATAGAGCGACCATTATTTTTAGTAAAATATGCCTATACATTCCTGTTGATGGACATTCCACGTCGTACTGTCGCTTCTGAGTGTTATTGTCGATGATGTTGTTGTCCATGTTTCTCATATGGCTGTCCCAATTTCGAAAATTCTGCTTAGTCGCATAACCTTGTAGTGAAAATGTTCCTCATCATAAAAAGTAGTAAAACCATGCAAATTGACGCATAGTGAGGAAACACGATCGCTTTGTATTGGCACATATTTTTCGCAAATTGCAGTCTTATGAGCTTTAAATACTATATCAGATGCATTCTAAACAGGTGAAAGTTCACTATTCTTTTTACAATTCTCGGCTATTAATGACGTATTTTCATCCAAAATAGCAGTATGTTTACGAAACGATTGCCGTAGATTAGGTACGACTGGGTTCCTCACTGAATTGATATTCTCTTTGCAGCACAGCAGTTGTGGACAAGGCAATTGATTAATCACTGTAGATCAAGTTTATGGAAATTTCTAAAGCTATGCCAGACGCAATTGTGTCTCAGCTTCTATGATTTGACATCACTTGGATTGAACATTTAACGTTTTGTAATCATGTTTATAGATTTAGATACTGTAATTATATTTTATTAACATTCGCGTTTATCGCTTCCATCATTGTTTTGTTTTTGGTTTGTCTTCCTTTAGTTGATTTCGTCTCCAAAAGGAACTAATTAATGTGAATATTTTAATAATAAAAGTGGATTTTTATTTACTTAGTGTTTTAAGGGTTTCTTTTCTTTTTTAAAATTTGTTAAATAACCGCAAGTTTGTTTGGTCTTCCTTTCGTCCTTATTCCCTAAGTATTATCGTTTTATTTTATATTAAAAGTTTGACATTTTCTATGGGAGACTGCTACCTACTATCACAGACGTGTTTTCGCATCGCTCTGAAAATAATAATTAATATTATTATTTAATTAGCTATTGGTATTACCAAAATAGTGTAATTAGCTTAGTTATTTCTTTAAGAACAGAAATTGTGAATATTTTCTCAATACATTACACAGTACAAAAGTCCTGCGCGTGAGTCGTCACTCATGACGCGACGCCATTAAACAATTGAACTTTATTTATACACGTTATATCAATTTCGAATACTACATTTAGTTTGTGAACCTATGCTGTACCTTGTTGTGCTGTGGCAGACCTAGATCGTCGCTATCAAGGAAATCCTGCTTTTTTCAAGGAAATTTACACATTGCTTGCCGTAGAAAATTAACTAAACTACACTTGCAAACAATCAATAAATACCAGACTAAAAAATAAGCCAAAAAATCGCTACAATATTTCAGACACAACACTGGTTATCTAAACGCAATTCGACCAAGGTGAAATTTACATCCCTTATTTGTCAATAACCCAAATAAGCTAAACACCAACTTAATCACTAATATACTTTATATAATTATAGTGTAACTGACATTGTCTCAATTTTTGCCCTCATATAATCATTTTAGCAGTTCTTACCTTCATAGATAGTTTTTACAGGAATCTAACAGACTCGAACAAAAGGTGCAGTCGTATGCATTTCTCTGAATCGAGTTCCCACCTATTACTGATCAATAGGGATTTCCTGTACTGCTCTACGTATATACTACTCCTACACACCATAGAATACAGTTATAGTCAAAATAATGAATGCGCTATTATAATTCTAAACACTAACAAAGAAATAATAATACAAGCCATAGACTAACATTGCAATAATTAACACTAAGAAATAAATTGAACTTTTAATAGTTAAGCTAAATATATAACAGCGCATATTTAAAATTAATGTATGTTCATACGCTTATTATTGTTTTTTTTTTTTAAATCTGCCCCTATAGCGTTAAGACTACGACCCTTATACATCTATATCATTCTGTAGAATCAGATTCATTTCTTTTCAGTTTCGAGCATCTTTTACGTTCAATGGGATAACAGGGGATATTTATTCACTTTCACATTTTATTTGCTACATATTCCTATTTTACATAAATATCTTATTTTAGTTCATATTTAGCACATTTTATTTATTATTGCTTAACAGATATTTTACTTATATATTCAGATCTTCAACCTAATGTATTATACATTTATTTCTTCTTTGAATTAACATATTCATTTACTTGTTTCTTTTATCTATTACACTTCTTTTGTCTATTATATACATTATCAGTTCGTATTCTATTCTTATTACTTGCTAATTTAACAATTTCCCCTGTCGTCCCCGAGTCTATTTTCAATTACTTTACTATTATACATTTTTGTGTTGCGTTTGCGTTCTTCATACTTGTCTCCTATTCACTTTATATATGTATCTTTTTTCTATTAATTACCATTTAATTTTTACATCTGTCGACTCTTTTGCAATAATACCTCAAAAATTTCTTCCTTTTATTTGAATCTGTCATTATTTTGCGGGAAGTGCCTCCTTTCAATCTGGACGCCAATTTTCGCCTCCAGCGCCGCACGCCTCGGAAGGAACATATCACATTCCTCGAGAACGTATAGCACGTCCTGTGTCTTAGTGGGGTCACGGGCGTAGTACGGTGAGTGCTTCAGCGTAAACCTAAACAGGTATTGTATGAACCCACCATGTCTCTTTAGGGTTTGCGCCAATTAGGACGTGATATCGATTTATCGGAGGATACCATACGCTTGTTTTGCTCAGAGAAAGAAGCATTTGGTGATCTCACCGATGCTTCTCTCGGCGTATCGCTCCTGCCACTCCTTCAGGCTCGCCGCTCTAATCACTTTTTTAGCGAATGACAGCGGAAATTTATCATAATCCGTTGCCGTCTTTTTGGTGATACGGCAGCAACGTGCCTGGAGAGCTCGTTTGCACGCTCGTTTACCTCAATACCGGTGTGGGCTCTAACCCAAAATAGGCGCACAGCCCTGCTTTCCGCAACGATCTCGGAGATGTCACGCCTAGCTTCATAAGCCAGAGGTTGATAGGTTTTTGGGCCGGCCAGTACCTCCAGGGCGAATCTAGAGTCGCTGAATATATTAACCAGCCCATTTTTACCTTTTTTTTACCCTCTGTATTGCTTTTTGCAGCGCGACCATCTCCGCTTAGAAGACCGTGCGGAACGGATCGAGTCTAAGCGTTGAGTGTCAAGTCTCCTCTCCGTCTCGCCATTGTGTCAGAGCCACACCGACTTTTATTTCTATATCGCTGCCATCGGTATAAATATGCGGCCCGACTACGACGAGACGGTCCAAGGTTCTAGTTCTTCTGCGCTCTCGAACGCGATCGGACACGTGCGCAGGGTGAGACAATTCGCCGAAATATACGGGTTTCTCGAGCTTCCGGTCAACGAAAGTGTCTCCCAAGTCTTTATCGTGCTCCACCTCATACAACCAGACCGCTTCTCTTCCTCTGATATCGAGAGGAAGAAGCCTCAGGGAGACCGTACGATGAGCTCGGCATGCTTTTAGAGTGACACTGCGCTGTACAATGTCGAGCATATTTCACATACCAAGCTCCCTCGTCGTCGGTGCCCAAGCGCAGGAAGCGTACAACGCGATTTGCTCTATCACGAATATATATGGTCCTCACAATTACCTGGTCCCAGACCCCACGTCGCCTTAGCCGATCGGACTACCCCTTTGTGTATGTTAGTCGCCTTTCTACAAGCCTTAGCTAGCTAGCAACATGAGAAATAAACGTCAGCCTCTTCTTGTCAATCGTGAGACCGAGGAGGCGAATTTCGTCGACCAGGTTTATTTGCTCATTATTCATGTGACCACTGGATTGTCATACTTTAGCTTTTTAGTGAGCACCATCGAATTAGTTTTCGATGGCGCAAATCTCAACTTATTTTTACTCCCCAACGGTGCACGTGAGCTAACACCCGCTTGGCTTACTACTCTATTATTGTACACATCTATTACTGTACATACCTGTTATTGTTACACCTCATAAAACATAGTAAAGATACTAACTGTACCATTAGAAAGGCAGGAATAGATAAACTAGGAATATAGTTCTTAGGATAAGACACTATAAATACTGAAATAAGGAATAAGTACTGTAGTGTATGGTCGAATTAGGAACAAGAGTGTGTAAAAGAATACACACCTCTAATCTAATTACAATCATGCACAATTATTACTCATTAATAATGCGTGTGTAGAATTATTGTATATCATATATCAAAATACATTAAGAATACTGAGTAACCTAGTATAAAATCATACACTTATATTGTTATAAATTATAGAAAATATAATCTTGAGGTATAATAATTACTAAAGGACACAGTTAATTAATCTGGTTCTGTGTAATTGAGCCTCATATTGCGAATTGATCAGTAATAGAACTTTATTTATTGGCTGTAACTATAAGAGTCAATATAGTTAACTAATATAGCACTATACCTATCAGTAAAATAAAACAAATTGATCTGCAATATAACGATTAGAGTATTATTTTAAATGGTCATAGAATGAAATAAAAATAATAAATAAGTACATTAAATGAAATATGTCACTAAATGATACAAATATCCTGAACTAATGGTAAATTTTAGATCACTATTAGTAATACCACAGGACAAGAACAATCGGTAAATAAATACACGATTGGTAATAATCCCTACAATAAACCTATTGTCCATTAGAGGACTAAGAAATCAAAAGTTATTATTGTTTTGTGATTGAAATACATACTGGTATTAATGGATTGAGTCCTCTACGCGAACTCAATCCATTGATCCGATCACGGTGAAATTTTGGTGATATATTGTATGTACGCATGCGCGGGAAAGTCTCTAGAAAAAAAACAAGAATTTTTCCACAGTTTCATCCGCGTATTTGTTCTACTACACCGAATTAATGAACCGTTTCTAAAAATTCTTTCATTAACAGCAATATTCTTGAAAATAAGTTTGCTAACATGTACCTCCAGCTTCATCCATGGATTTCTATTTCTTAAACTATTTTAATAATCCTTTAATTCAGAAAGTTATTCTATTCTCGAGTAATATAACTTATATTTTGTTTTGATATCAGTATTTACCCCCGGCTTCGCAATCGGAAATGTGACTGATAGTGAAATTCGAATCGAAAAATGGACGGGGAACAAAATCAAAATAGGGTCAGGATCAGAATCGAGACCGAGACCTAAATAAAAAACTGGATTAGAGTTGAAAACAGTGTAGAGACGGGATCAAAATCATAAGCTTCGCCGGGATGTTTTATATCACGTGTACTACATATCTACTAGTGTTCGTTCTCCGACTTCGACCATGTATTTGTATTATTGAACCGGACTGCATCATCGATCATAAAAAATAATTCACTCGTAGAAAGCTACAATATCCTCGTGTAATATTGCCAATATTTTATTTTCATACTAACCTCCGGCTCCGTTCAAATCAGAACTCTGATTGACAACACAATCGGTACATTGATCGATGATAAAAAATTTTCATTCTACCTCCTTGCTAGCGAAACTGCAGACATTTACTATACGGGTAAAACATTCATAAGAAAGTGCACAATATCTGCCAGGCCAGTTAGTTTGAATTTGAGAAAATTTTCATAAAACTATACGTGTTTAGTAGTTATGTAACTCAACTACTTACACCAGCTTCAAAGTATGAAACTTGCTGTTCTATTATAGCTAATACAAGTTTCAGTAATAGAAAAAAAAGTCAATTTATAAAAGTACTTAAAAATTGAATCAACTATTTATAGTAATTAATGCAAGAGCTCCATATATATCTCCGATGAGTGTTGTAAAAACCTCCGACGTCGCTAGTGAAAATCCTCGCTTGCAGCTAGTCTTTTATTTCTACTTATCCTCTATACTCATTTTTCTTTTTAAGAAACACACACTTTGAGCACATTATTCTTTTTCGTTATCTCTAAATCCACCCTTCAACACACTCCAATTAACCCACTTCCTATTCAATTATTGTTTATGTATTTCAAACAACATTTTCTTATGAAATAAAATTATTAGCTACCTAGTTAATCGCTAGTTACAAAGGCAAAACGCAAATTTTATGACATGAGAATACACAAAAATTTTTAAATTTCAGTAAACAAAAAATTAAAATTCCTGACACACGTAGGCTGTTTTAAGACAGTACATATATGCAAAGTCCATATTTTGACGCATTTAATTTTTGGGTATTTTGTACTGGTCTCGTTTAGTAAAATATTATCGAATTAATAGAAGAAAATAAGTGTAATGTTATTAGTAAGGCACTGTATTATTATTTCTTCTGCTCACGAAAATACTACAAGTATTTTGGCACTGATAGCACATCTTACCCTTATTTAGATGGTGTTTGCTTTTACTGTTATAAATGATTCATTTCCAATGGAATAATAGGCGTTCATTTGGAATTTAATATGTCCTATCTAAAATGATGATTCTATGACGAGCAAACAGCTGACACACGCGCATCAGTCATTTGTGTCGCACGCCGACGCCGTCGCGAGCGGGAAAAAACGCACCGCGCCTCGCTATCTCGGGCAAAAAGTGTAAAGGGCAGTCGAGTCGAAGTGATGGCCGTAAGACAAAGGGACGCACATAGCGTGATGCATAGAACAATCTAAGATAATAGGGTTATTAAGATAATCCAGCATATAGCACTTTCGATAGGCATTCAGAGCTAGGTTTACAAGACACATTAATAAAAATAATCTTCTTGTATTTACATGAAATTTATGGAACTACTTTTCTGGATCTTCAAATTAATACTAAAAACTAATAATACTATGAAATTCGGTTTTATCAATATCGAAGCACTATTATTAAGTTTGGAAATTGTATGTATCAAAATAGAAATTATTAAGTAATTATATTTGCTAAGGCCATATAATGAAACTTTAAGTCAACGTTGGAATTTCGTAAGATGATTCGATTATTTGATTCTAAAAAAAATGAAAGTTTTATGAAATACTTTATTAAATTCAGTCAACTTATCCTCTATTTTGTCTATATTTGCATAAATAAAATTTTATCTAACTTCGTGAATATTACATAAACATGCCGAATTTCATAGTGATTAATTGAACGATATAGAAAATAATCTGCTGTAAAATCTAGCGTAGAGTTACAGTAAAATGAATAGCAAAAACCTTTTCCATGAATAATGCAATTACTTGCCAATTTTCATGGTGGTCGGTCGTGCTGTGTTGGTGTTTAGTAATAACATGTGTATGAATTTTAACATTCATTTGTCTATACATAGATAAATACAGAATAAGACATACAAGTCATCTAAACAAGAATTACTGCTTTGTACTTATGAATACAAATAAAAAGAGAAAATTCACAATTATGTGAATTATTTATCGATGCTTTCATCTTGTATGCATATAACATAAAAGTACTTTTTGATCCTATAGTGAAAAGTACTCGTTTATTCAAAGAGACATGCAACAGTTTATGCACTACATAATGATCATATTGGCACCTCTGTGGCTGTCTCGGAAATGTTGACGGTAATTACTATGAGCTTCGTGATAATTACTATCGCAAGTAATCACCATGAACTCCACGGTAATTACGGTCACGAGGTGCCTCCGAGACGGGAGTTCGGAAACTCACTTTATTGTAATCGCTTATTAACCGCCCCACTTACAACTATGTTGAGATTTTTGTGTTTATTTTTGTAACTAGCGTCTACCCGTCCGTTTCGCTGGACGTAAATAAAAATTTAGCAATGCTTTTTAAAATTCAAATGTGCCCCAGGTTTCACTTGCTTGGACATATAATGATTTCTTTTGCGTTTTCTATCGACTGATTTCGCGGAAAATTATAATCCCGATTGTAATCGCGTTCTTGACGTCAATTCTCGTTCTTCTCTCAGACTTCAGTCCCGATTCCGATGTCAATTTCAATATCGCCCTTCATTCGGATCTTGATCTTTCCTTTGGCATTGACCTTAGTAACACCTAATTATCATTTTTACTGGTGCTTATAAATTTTTAAGTTTCTTCTATAAAAATTTAATGTTTGTTACAAAATTGGAGAATTGCTCTTTTCAGTGCGATTTTTGAAAATCGAGTTTTCATTGCATCTTGACGTTTTAGGGTCTTAAGAATCTATTTCGACCATTTTGCAAGTCACGTCTGTTTGAAACATTCGAAGAGGTCCGTCCACTCAACTTGAACCTCCTAAAACGTTGAACTAATTCCGCCCGGGAGATTTTAAAGAATTTAAAAAATAGGGTTTTCATAAACATGCTATTTTTAATCATTTTTAGAGTACTTTATCGATTGATAACAAAATCTAGTCAGTTCTTTTCCCCAAACACTTACATAAAAAAAAAAATTAAAAGGTGTGTTTTTTTAATAACAATTAGCAACCTACTCTACTGTTAAATTCTAAAATCTATTCAGTTGTTTTCCTTAAAAGTATAGTTAAGTGTTGACAAATGCATCAAAATCACTTGATTTGTCAAGAAACTTTGTTGTTACGGACAGTCGCGCATTTAATATTAAATCGGATGTTAAAAATATTGTTTTGTTTTATACGGACTTAGATTAAGAATTGTTTTTTGATTTACCATATATGTGTGTTTTATTAAAGAATTTTGTTTACTTTGTTTTATTACCCGAGTAGGGATTAGTTATAAGAAATTGTATTTTGCCTATCTTTTTGTGTATTTTCTTTATTTTACCTTGTTGTATACATTATATATATTATAAATGCGAATTAAATGTAATGTGCATGTGAGTCGCATACGAAATTGTGTTTTACAGAGGAGGGCCAATCACAAGCTTAGAACCGTGGCAGTCGTTACGGTACGGTCGCGGTCCGGACGGAGCGGCGACCCACAATTTCATCAAACACTCCCAGAGCCGGCCGTGACGATCAAGGAAGATGACGGTGAATCCACTGACACCTCCCTCTGGATCTCCGGCTGACTCGAGAAACTTCACGATTTGGACCCCTGAAATGGAGCCATCACCACTGGATCCGTCGGGGTCGTATCCCCAACGAGAAGACGCCCGGGCATGAGGCAACAATAAGTCCCCTGTCCCGCACCTGCGATCAAAAAGAAAAGGTCGTGGACAAACCACAAACGAACGCTAATGCATCGAAGTGAGTGATCGTCGTAGTTTTTCCGGATCGTCGAGGTTCTTAATCGTCGAGTTTCTCCGGTCCGGACGGAGCGGCGAGCCACCACTTCATCATGCTCCCAGAGCCGGCCGTGACGATCGAGGAAGATGGTGGTGAATCCACTGACATCTCCTCTGGATCTCCGGCTGAATCGGGAAAACTCCACGAATTGGACCCCTTAAAGGGGGCCAATACCACTGGATCCGTCGGGTTGTATCTCCGACGAGGCAACTCCCGGGGCATGAGGCAACAGTAAGTCCTCCGTCCTGTACCTGAGGCCAGAAACTAAAGCTTGCGGAAGATCCACGAACGAACGCCAATGCATAATAAATGCAAAGTGCGTGGCCACGCCTCCCCAATTAAAATGTATGCAACTTATATGTACAGGCGAATACACCATGTATAAAATTCAGCTATATTGGTGCATCCGACACAGTCTTACTCCGACGGTCATACATGAAGCTCGGCTGAAATATAGAAGTTTTGATCGCCTGAAAACGCAGTCTATCATTAGTCCACCACACCGCAAGAAATCCGTTCTCCGAGGCCTGTGAAGGAAAATACGAAGTACGAGTTTACACGGAAATATCATAAGTCGCCGTTACATTTGTTGAAGAAAACGTTTCAAAAAATGTATTTTTATGATGTTTCTTGAACTACTCTACTGAAAAATTTCAAAATATAACCAGCTATTTTCCTTATAAATAACGTCAATCGTTGCAAAATGGATCAAAATCGATTGATTCCTTCGATAGATGGCATTAACGATAAATTCAAAAAATAAGTTTTTTTTTAAATAATATAAAAATCTTGATGAAATGAGATAAGTACCCGATCATGTTTTTCTGCTTAGAAAACTGCTTCAGATTCCATAAAGGAGATAAGAAGATCAAAATCAAACAACGTATTTGAAAGATATGGTAGGTGAAAAATTAAATTTTATAAGATATAAATAATGTATAATATATATATATATATAGAGTATATTTGTTGCAACTCTGTACCTGAGTATAGAGTTATAACAAATAAGATGCTGTGGTATATAAACTTCTATACCGTTTTACCAATCAGCACCAACCAATTGAAATGTGTATACATTTTTAGTGTACAATATTTTTACGCAATCCCTTTTGTTTTAACTTTTACCAACTTCCGTACCGTTAAATCGATTATCATAAAAATTAGTATGCTATTATATTTGAATATGGAGAATGTGTTTACAGTATTCATAGCTGTAAAGTGATATAATTTCTCTACTATTTTTTAAAAGACAAAAATAGAACCGCGATCGGTATCGAGAATGAAAGAATTGACTTCGAGAACGGGACAGCGCTCGGAATCTTGATTTCATGATGGGGCGATATACACGATGAAGGTATTCATTTTAGGTTTATGCGGGAGAGCCACGGGCAAAAGCTAGTATACGAGGAATCTACTTGCCAAATCAAGTTTGTAGCACTTATACATTTTGAGATATCGTGATTAATCGGTAAGTGTTATTTACGTTTTAAAATCCATATTCAGCAACTAGTTGGCATAAAGCCATTTCCGAAATTTCGAAAGACGTATGTATATTTATTTGATAACTTTAATGAGCGTTTGCTTAAAATCGCAAATCTCCTAAAGCTCTTTACCGATCGTTTTGATTTTTTTTACACAATCTTGTACTTATATACGCGTATGTTTCTTTGGATCTATAGTAGCAATAGTTCTTGATTTCATTCGAGTATTTGTAGTATTGGAAAGAAACTATTACACCAATTCAAATAATTGTTTCATTCATAAAAAGCTGCACTGCCTCCGAGTAAATATATCTCATTCTTTATTTTAAGACTAGCATTTTCTACGCTTTCCTCCAAATAACCGGTAGTAGAAGTTAAATTGAATGCAAAGAGGGGAGCAAAATTGAGAGCGGAAACCGGGACCGAAATTGAAAATGTTACCAGGTTCCAATTGGAGTGTGAGTAACTGGGGCTGTAATCAATAGCGTGACCGGAATCGTAATCAAAATCAAAGCCGTAATCAGAATTAAAAGCCGGTCCGAAATTCGAATTAACAGCAACATCGATCGACGAAGAAAATATAGCCGCGGTCAGGCTAGTATTGCTATATACAATACGTAGGTGTCAAACGTCTACTTTGGTATGTGTTATGTGTTATCAAAGTAAATATAAAAAAACATGAATGGTGTATAATGTATATATTTAAAAAAAACAAATAGCTTAAAACTATCTGTAGACGATCCCACGTCGATTAGACATAGCCTTCCATCGGTTTATTCAGTAGTTTTTTACGTGTTTTTCTGACTAAGAAAACTATTTTTATAATATATATATATATAGATTTATAATAACCTCATTTTAATATTACTTCATAGAAGAAGAAGCAAACATCTATGAAACATTAGTAATTACAACCCAAATATATTTCATAGAATTGATTCTTCAAGATATCATTTATATAATTATATTCTCTTAGAAATCCAAAAAGCTTTTTGATGTTATTCAAAAAAAAATAAAGAAAAATAAATGAGAAATACCTATTACATTTCTCGATTAAAAGCGTGAAATATTAAAATGATTGACCATGATATTTCGCTTTCAACCTCGATTAATAATCAGCTCTGAGACTTTGATTTCTTTTTATCTTTCGCAAAGGAATTGAAGAGCGAAGAATTTTTAAGTGTTTTCAATAATTTGCATATTTCACGTCTTCCACTTCTCCATTGAGTTAACAACGAAATCGAATCCAGGTTGCCTAATCATACTGATCAAATTTACTGTAACAATAAAACTAACATCAATAAATATCTGCAATATAGGTGTGCGCATAACACATTTGAAAATATTGACACCATACATATAATTCTAAGTCCGATGCGAATAGTAACAAGAACTCAACACTGACGTGCTCCACTCTCCCATTGTTTATTTTCTATTGTTAACGAAATAAATAAAATAAATATTCGTACCTGTACGGTTTCAATTTTAAAATAATGTTTCTGAGCTATACATAAGTGTATAATCGAGCGTACACTTATTATTTACAAGGCGATATTGCGTCGCGGGTCGGCGTGTGCCCGTCCATACGTACATGTTCATACATCAGACTTCCGAGACGTACGTAATACACCCTTCACGCGGTGGCGCTCCTTCAGCACTGTTTGCACGGGCGTAATCTGCTTTGTTATAGCGGAATCCAGAATTACCGTGTGTTTTAAACAAACAACCCGCGAATAGCGGGGTGCGCGCGAGCGGCGGCGCCGGCGCCGCGCCCGCCGGTGACGTCGCGGGTGTGTGCGCCGCGCAAACACCAAACCGTTTTCCTATTTCGCCTTTGACATTAGCCGCGACAGTAAGAACCGTGCTGTCGCGCCGCTGCGCGTTTACATGGAATGTTTAATTTGCCCGGATAGAGCCGCTTCGGGGCGCCTCCCAGTCACGGAGCTAATTACGCCGGCGATAAATATTCACTAGCGATAAACTTTGGGGTATAATTCACGATGGTGTTAACGTTAAATTTTACTTCGGTCGTGTTCGGCTTTCATGTTATGTTTAACAGAAACAAACCCATGAAGAAATCATTTAACATAAAATAATATTATTTTCTTTAATATGGATAAATTAGAGTAGGTATTGTAAAATTAACTACTAATAAAAATATCTATGTTAAATTTTTAATCATATTATTTTCATACATTATTCGTCTTATCAAATTTGCAAAAGTTTGAATAAAAATATAGATTAAGAAAATTGGAAATGATTAGATAATGTACATAGATTATAATATACAATTACTCGTAATAATTTTTACGAACACAACTGCGAGTATGTAAATCAATTAGAATGGTCAACCATTCTCAGCGCTATTACTGTCTGAACTTATCTTACAATTGTAGGTGTATATTTAATTCTTATAAAATTTGTAAACCGTAAAAAAAAACGGCTGGCACTGTGAACCCTTGTCTAGGATAAATGCGACGCACCTTATTTTTTCTATACTTCTGTCACAAATTCAAACAAAAACATGAAAATTATATAACAGATTCAATCTAAAGTACTTAACCGAATTTCCAAATTACTAGTTTCTAATAAATGTACTCTAGAAATTATCTGACGCTAAAATTTCGAATATGATATTATTCAATCAGCATGTGTAGGACATGCTCTATGTATATCATTGGTTTTTTTGTTATTAAAAATGGTTGAACCTAATGAAAAAATATGTAAAATATTTAGGAGTTTATTATGAAAATTAATAAATGTTTTACTTTAGATAATTATCAACTGTTTTATTTATGATCTGTGCAAAATATTCAGTATGTCCGGCGTACTTATTAAGTGTAGGCGAATTTACATAAAAAAAAAAAGAAAACTATGTGTGGTTTTATGAAACCACGGTAAAAGTGAAACTTATTTTGACATTAAACTAATAATTTTTGGAATAATATTTCATTAAGGGTATTGAAATCGCATCTCAATTTTAATTTTATTTTTGGAAAATTGGAATGATAATGGGAAATGATAAAAGTAGATTAGTTTTCCAAGTAATATTTTTATTCAACTCGGGTGTTTTAGGATACTTTTACATAATTCTTAACAACTATTTAGGTGCTATACAAACATTAACGCTTGCATTTTTGACGATATCTACGACATCGTTCCGCGTTTAGTGGCTTTTGATGTAAATGTTTTTCTGTAACCACATTTTCAGATACAGGCTCACCACTTTGAACGGTGCTAGTACTCGGCATGGCACCAAGATCTTTTTTCCTTTTTCTATAAGCACGTATTCTGTCAGCGATCTGTTTTTTACGGCGTGAAATTAATTCATCGTCATTCATTTTTGCATTATTCTTCACTCATTCCTCGATGATCAGTTTTTCGACCTCACCAGGTGTGTCGTTGCTCACCAAAAGCAAATAAATAACACTATTCACATTAAACACTAATAACACCAAACAAAATAACGTGGAGCACTAGCGCAAATGAGTAATAATCTGTACTATGGAGTGTATTCGCTGTGAGCGCAAAATTAGTAATACTACTTATAGCATTAAAGATGTATAGTATGTATATGAATCCTGACAGCGCCACCTAAAGGGAGTATTGGTACTATACATATTGGTACTATTACACTGTACTGAACACAATACTCGCTTATTTTCAACGTAGTATAGGTAATTTCGCCCGTCCACGTAACTCCGCCCATCCCAATACTCTATAGTATATACACTACACGGTCAGCTGATACGAACTATAGGCGCCGCCATATTGGCCTTGACTGTTCTGACGAGCAGTGGAAGGGAGTGCCTTTCTCTTTACCCCTACTCTGCGGCCGACTGTAATGCGACATGCAAACGCAGACGAAAAAGTTTGAGACGATGTAATAAAAGTTTCACTTTAAAAATAATATAAACTCACGCATATTTACCGGAATGATATGCAGAGATTATAGACTTCCACATGGCATGATCTTTGAATATCGCTTTTGGTTCACTAAAATTGATCAATCTTCCATGCAAGCTCGTCGGTTTTGGGTGCTTAAAATTTTGCCCTTTTTTAATATACCACCAATTTGGTCTGCATAGAATTTTCTAGAGCGAACCTTACCGACCTTTCCACTATACCTATTCGTTCTATAGATTTGTTTTGTCAATCTACTGTTGTACATTCTTTCCAGATGGTCGAATCATTGCAACATACCTTTTCTACTTTGGTATAACATTTCCCTTCAAACCACACCGCTCTCTGACATCACTGTTACTACATTTATCTTTCAAAGGCACTCCACACATATTAAGCAGAGATCGCATCTTCACTGCATTGATTCTTCTTTTATTTGTCTTCTGTCATGCTCAACTTTCTCTACCATAAATGAGTCGGGATCAGGAATCCATTATGGATAGCCAAATGCAGTTGTTGTGAGATACTTTTACCATTATTAATAGCAAGCAAGGTCCCATTCACTTTATTTCTCGCATTCACTCTCCTTTGGATAACTCTACTATGTTTATGATGATTTGTAAACAGACTACCCGATTATATAAAATTTTTCACTTGTTCGACACTCATTACGCATTCAGTCCAGTCTTTGCCTCTTTCAAATACCATCACCTTAGTCTGGCTAACATTTAATGTTATATTTACATAAGGTTTACATTAAAACTAATACCTTACATAAAGAGACATTAATACAAATATTTAAATATTTATAAATATTTAAATATCTATTTACTCGTAATCCGAATTAATTCAGTTACAAACACAAAACAGAGCCCTTAGTAAATGCAAAGTTTCAGGAACGCGAGAGAGAATCGTAAGTATTACCTGCCTTAAGTAATGAATTGCGTAAGTTTGTTCAGAGTTACCACTTCAGCCGCGTAAAGAGCATTTGTCTGCAAGAAATCCCTCTATGGGGAACGAAATTAGAGACGTGCTGGAAAATCTTAATGTACCAATTAAGTCGCCGTGTTTTAGCAGAGTTCAACTAAGTAACTGAAAGTATTAATAATTTATACGAATTCTGTTTGAAACTCGCTTTAAAATTTTTGGATTTTGAAAATTTAACAAAAGAAAATAACAAAAGGTGTCGAAAAACATATAAATAAATGCGTTAGTTTATATACGCGTTACGAGTTTTCTCAGTTTAAACATAGAATTGAATATAATAATAAGCAAACTATTGGTTTAAAAGGGTTTTTAAAAGTAGCGAAATACTCTAGCGGTTTTGATATGTACACTTTTAAGCCATTATGCAATGAATAAGTAATTACTTCCATCTTGGTAGTTCCTAAAAGTAATTTACTCTAAAAAATGTAATTATATGTGATTAGTTGCAATATAAATCATATTGTAAGTATACAGAAAGCAAACACTTATGATAAATGTATTTTTGTCATATATATTTAAAAACACTTTTTTATTACTTATTTCTTAAATCTTAAAAAAGGATAATTTCGGCTACAAGTAGCTATTTATCATTTGCGAATATGTTTAAAGACGGTAATATCAGGTGCCATTTCGAAAACATTAATATTTGAATACATTAGTTTTTTTTAATGGTTTCCGTATTGTTACAAAAATATATACTAAAAATACGCCACGACCTGCTTATTAAAGTTGATCGGACATTTTGACACACACCTATTTATAAATATTACAATTATCACACACTTAAAATTAAAATAGTATTTGTTGAAGTTATAAGTCACTACCAATAATTATTTATTTTTTCATAGAGCATTGAAAAGCAAAATTGTCGTTTTATCCAATCAACTGTCGGCTTTATTTTGTAAATATTTCAGTTCATTGATTGATTGTTTTTTCACGTGTCTCATGGCGACGTTTGAAAACGTAAAGAATTTGGTAGCGATAGAGTAACATTATTATTTTATTTTTTCAGTAAAGTAAAGTAAGCGGTAATCTTGTTAAGTTTTGTCATTCAAATGAAGTTATTTTTACACACATATGAAAATTTGTTTTTTGTACGTTTTAATGGAAAATTCGCTTTTCGTATCGATATAGAGAGCTCGAATTTAAGTCCAACCTGGCATGAAAAAAAGGTGTTTTGCAGAATTTAGTCCGTATTAAAGGTATTATTCAAAAACAAAACATAAAGAGGTTTATTCAGAAAAAATGTGTATTTTCTATATTTAAATTTATAAATAATACAATAAAATAAATAAACGTGAAATAATTTTATATATATGAAATAACCTATAAACGCAAAATAAAAAACAAAAGGCCTTAAACAAACTTTGAAATAAATTGAATTTATCATGAGGAATAAATTCATAACGTATTCCGTCAGTCTACCAGCGACTGGTTAAACATCATATGTTGACATACATGAAACTGTTATTTTAAGCGGTAGGTAGGCAGCAATCACGCCATCCGTCTACCGAGCCGACTGCGGTGCGCTCAAATGGATCTTAATATGCCGACGCAATCAAAATATTGACACACACAGGGAATAATTAATAGCAATTAAGTCTTATTGGGTTAATTACAGTCCTTTATGAGGTAAGAACAAACACGGCGGATCGGGGATTCGATTAACTTAGTTAAATCACGTTAATTCAGTCGAGTCAAAATATCAAACTCTCGTAGGAGCTCCCCGCGGTGCTATTCCGAGAGGGCACTTTATCTAGCGAAAGTGAGAAGTTTCATCAAACTTAAATAATTAATTACAAAAGTCATCAAGTCGCGGCGATGCTCGCCGTCTGCGCATAGCCGTGACTTACACGCTGTCTTAGGATAAATTAACCTTAGACGAGGCTCTGATATGATTTTAATACTTAAAAGCGTTCTTCGATCGGTCGTCGTTATTTTAATCATTTCTAAAAGACACGATATTTTTTAAATTATCTTCTTTTATTATATGTAACGCGTATTCAGTGTAAGGTCATTTTGGCCACGGGTAATCACGGGTACATGCAAATGAGTCGAGCAAATTTTAACATGTTCCAAGACGAAGATAATCAACCATACATCACATGAGAGACACGAGGTGACGATGTGTTTTGAAGCTGTTTGTTCCATAAACATCTTCAAAACATCGAATAAGACTGCATGTTGCTATTCTGTTGTGTGGATATTAGTAAAACAGAATATAGAGTGACTCTTAAGAGAGTTAAATAAATTCTAATTGAACTATAGTCTACGCAAACAAGATAGGAATAGTTTTAAAAAGTAACACGCATCCTTCAGGATCGCGCTAAGATCAATCAAAGTAAAATCGTGATTTGGATTAGAATCCATGTGGTTATTCAATCCTAGAAAAAAAAGGTTACTTGATATAAGTATATTTAAGCAGGTAAAGCCTTAACAGTTTTGTAGTAAACAAGTATAAAAATTGCTACTCATTAAAATATTTAATCTGTATCTGATCTTTAATATTATATGTGCTATTCCATAACTATTCCAAGTTGCTTGAACCTACAGATTGTAGTCCAGAGCGACTGTGAGGATAATTTCCATGATCCACCTCACAGTTTCGTCAATTTCAACAGTGTGTGAAGGAAATAACCAATTGAAGCAGGTGCGTTTTTGCCAATTTAAGTGTCGAAAAGCACAAGTGTAATAGGATTAGGGCAACATGTGCTGAAAGGTGAAGAAGGCTGTGAGAGTAGTATGTTTCGTAATTTCAAGGCATCTTGGATGGCTTCAGGGGAAATTTAAGAATCTAAAAGATTAAAGTCTTTATGACGTAGTTCTCTAGGGCAGATATGATATATTGGAACTATGCCAAACACAAGCAGGCACCATCACTCCAAGCACAGAACCTGCATTTGTCCGTATTTACGTACACACCCATTGTCGCCGACCGCGGAATCAGGGCAAAAATGTCTCTTTTAACGAATTCTGGGTCCCCATCTATTGAGCCATTATCCAGGTATCACAGATTTAGAGCGAAATGAATTTTATTATTACGTTTTGAATTGTCAAACTGAACATGAGTGGTCCCAACGGCTCACCTTGCTGAACCTCTGCCTGTGACAGATTTCCTATATATATAATTGAAAAAGAAACGAATACGGAGTGGGTAATTTTTTGCTTACTACACCAAAAACAATGTCGTGTTCAATTCTGTTGAATGCGTTCATTATATTAACTTTCATAATGGTTTTTTCACCGTTCTCAGGAGCCATAGAGATGGCCCGGGTGGAATGTATTGCCATTTCGCATTCAAGGGGATACCAAACCGTATTTGTTGGTGCTGTAGGCAAGACATTTCATCTTTTACATGTCGATAATAAACCTTAGCTTATATAAACCTTAGATAATAACGTCAGTTTTCGTAATGTATTACGTAGTGTAATCGGTCTAATGCTTTTTTAGATACCGCGTACAACAAAGTGCCATACGTGAAGGAGCATATGAAAGGGTTTAGCTGGCCCCTAAGCAAAAATTAATCAACGTGGTGACAGCTTTGAGCAGACGGAGGCGGTTGTCACCGATTCACCGATCGATTAAAAAAACTAATTAGCTCTTAAAACCACGGTCGATCGATCTCGATCACCGTTTGGTCGAACAAAATTGGTTGGTTCGTTCATGATATTTCGTAAACGAAAAATATTGAAAAAATTGATTTTTCCAAAAAAAACTCCGTAATTTTTTGTCTAATCAATTTTCCTTTACAAAATTATTTATGGGACTTGCAAAACTGCATCGAATACTGTTAACCCCGTGAAAATTGGTTGACCTATTCAAAAGCGATAGCAGATTGAAAATTAAAAAAAATCAGTTTCATCAATTTGTTGAAGAAACATTATTATCGAAACATTTTATAAGCATTATTTAAATGTTAACTTACAAACCACTCGCTAATTTTTGAAGACTGAGTTTGAAAGTACCAAAAATTTTCTAGAATGACCTATAAGGTCAACCGTTTTGTCGAATGTTTTAACTCAAAAAGCTTAAAGATAAGTCTTTGAGCTTTGAGACAACTTTTGGAGCTTAAGGAATTTTGAACTTAAAGAGTTCAAAAACTCATCAATGAATATCATAGTGGGAAGTTTTAGGGATGGATTGCAAGGTCAATGGATTTTTATAATTGCGGGGAATAAAAAAGGCACAAAGACAGACTTTCATGCACATTTCCTGATCCGATTAGCAGTATATGCTGAATCATTTCGTATGTAATTCGCCTATTCTCTAGAATTAAATATTATACTATTAGCACTTTTTTCTTGTATAATGTCCGTCAAAAGGCGGCTACTTCTTTCTTCGTTTGCTAAAGTAACTCAACCGTGCTTAAATTCTTTGAACCTGCGCTAAACAAGCGGTTTTTTTTTGAAAGCCATCTGAAGACTTAAAAACTTTAAGTCGACATTTAGGATCGTTCAAAATCATTGCGCGTAAAAGATCTTCTTGTAGATTCACTTTTCATAAAAACAGAACATTTGAATTTTGCCCTTAAGAAATATAAAGAGTTAATCATGTTTTTTCTCTGAATTAATAAATTTTTATAACTAAATAAAACCTAGCCATTGTTTAATTCATGGAAACTGTTGCTTGTAAAACATTTCGTGTGGCCTGGCAATATATCTGTGCACAAAATTCTAAACGTATTCTTTTTTGAATTATTAATATTTCTCGTCCGTAACGTTAATTATGAACAAACAACAATTTCGAAACGCGCACGTTAATTAAACACACGAAAGTATTGTACGGCGATAACGAAAAACTCGCGACGAATGAGAAAGGCGGAGCGCGAATGGAAACTTGAAATTTGTCGGAGTTCGCACACGTCACAACTTGGGCGAAATGCGTTGTTCAAATTAAACAGAACGACACGTAGCAAAAGACGCTCCTGTTGATACTTGGCGCGCCGGCGTCGTGTGCGCCCCCGACAACGACCGACGCCGGGGCGCGGCGCGTGCAGAGGGCCGCTTGTTTGTGAGATTGTATAATTAGATTAGGTAGATACGAAACGATATCTGACGAAATGAATTTACCTTTGCGAATTTTAGGCACGCTCTATGTGCGCATTAATTCGTTTTATATTTGCAAGAAAAGGAACATGAAGTCGACAAGTTATAACGATGTTTTACAGCTAATGAGTAGAAATCATTAACTATATATTCTAAAAACTCATAATACGGGATTCTATTTTCGTCACTTATTCATTTAAAGCTTATTATTCTTTTGTTATTCAAAAATGGATTTTATATTATCTTCATTTTAGATAACTAAAAACATTTTTTGGCATCAAACAAGAACATTTTGTATCCCCTATTACGTACAATGTATGTTTATACATAGTTATTAATGATTTTCTGAAAAAAAAAATGTGCAATATGTATCCACTTATATTCTTCGAAAGGTCATCTAGAAAAAGACGAATTCTTCAAAGGATATCTAAGTTCGAGTCGGCAAACAGTTAGCCGGTAATTAGTTATAAGCAGATATCTCGCATTTACTCGCCATTGAGTCGTAAATCTTCGTCCCGCAACGGCGAGCTTTAATCCGCCGGGGCATTACGAATGTGTTGCAGATAATATTGAGCTTTGCCCGGCAGATAAGCGCGGGAGGGCGCGCCCGTCGCCGAGCTCCCAATTAAATGCTATCTGGAGGTAAAGGACGTTACTCAGGTGCGGCGCGATAAAAATTAACGCCAAAGCAACGGCACTTAAATGTGTCGCTATGTATGTGTGTTATTCCTTAGATATATTTAGTAGGTACATTTTTTGATAAATCTTAAAAAAACTTGTGTCAATATGCATGTGCTTTTTTTTGTGTATCGATTTAGGCAAGACATAAGCACGTGTTATGCTTGCTTATTTTTTTTATAGTTGTCTTGGTGTTCGGGAAAAATAAATATGTTTTGATATATGTGTAATAAATTATATTATAAGCTAAATATTGTTGCTTTTATGGGCAAATAGAAACTTAAAGTACGTTTCAGCGCTCTGTCGAAATATACACATTTAATAAATATTTTGGCTTCGTCTTCGTATTAATTCTGTGCGTAGATAGGTATCAAAAAGATGATGAAATTGTATTTCATAGTTCTCTTAATACTTACCCACATAACAGGTCAACTCGTGTATATAATATAGAATTAATAAACCCACAAAATGTCACAATATTACTTCTAGATAAGAGATATTCAATAAAAAAACATTCTTTATTTGAAGAATTCCAAGAATCAGATATTAAAAAATACCCTAAAAGCTTTGTATTAACATCGTCCCTAGATGCGAAGGATATGAGATGTTCCTTATGAGAAGACCTTCCGCCAAATTGTTATCGACAAATATGAAATATTTTTTATAAGTGGGTTATTTACCATCATCCATGTATGGAATTTTTTTCATACCTCGAAAACTGTTAAAAATTTAATTAATTTTAACAATAATATTCACGTTTTATAAACACCAATAAAAACATTGTATTACTAACGGAATTTTTATAGTATAAAAAATGCGTTATGACATAAAGCACATGTATTTAAAAAAATTAAAAGTTAAAATAAAAAATTAAAATAAAGTTTCATTATCTAATCAATGTTCAGTGTAATTTATAAGTCACTCGAAGAATTTGTTCTGTAATATATTAAATTAACAAAATTATTTACCTCTTATTATATGTATAAATGTAATAAAACAAGGCACACGGAAAGACACTCGACCGACAGAACGCAAATACAATTCCCTTTATTCGAGGTTCGGGCTCGAACCGGCCGAGCCGGCACTTTTTCGACGGCGCCCGCAGCGCCCCCTAACACTGAAGTTTGATCAAGTGGGAAACGTTCAAAAGTTTGCTCTTCCTTACCCGCAGGAAGTGAGATAAATATTCATGAGACTTAACTCGAAGGAAACTTATTTGCTCGTCAGGATCTGTCCGTCTGAGCATTTGTAATGAAATGCCTTATAGCAGACTGTTTTAATTTCGGGCCGGCGCGGCGCCGCCTCACCGATAGCCAACTTTTGGACGAGACAAGCCGAGTGCCTAATTATGTTTTGATGTATTTCCAAGGGTAAACTTTAAGACGGGTCGCATCTATTTTAATGCATAAATTTACTTATACGAGTACGCTTAAAAACCGAGCTGTTAAACGTGTGTGCGTTTTATTCAATTAATAGAAAACATTTTTTTTTGCGTGAACGCATGGAGCCTTTTGTTAAGGTAAAATTAAACAAAATTTAAGACGATGGATATATTATTCAGATCACACTTTATTTCTAAGAAAGTCATTATCTAACTCTTTGATTTCTTTCTATTTCATTTGCGTTTTTTTTACAATATCGGACAACATTGAAAAAACCAAAAGGAAGAACAACAAAGTAATTCACTGAATTTCTTCAAATGTTTATGAGTGTAATTTTATTTAAAATTCTGAAACTTTATAAATTTGTCTAATTATGAACGAAAAACAAAACTTTCATAAAACTTTTTTAACAGCTTCTTTCAAGAAACTTTATGCATTTGCAGGCCTCGAAGCAGGAGATACCCGAGGGTTTGCGTTTATTGAAAGTTCGAAGAAAGCTTCCTTGTGTACATTTTTAATCCTAATAACAATATAAGAGTGGAACTTTACATATTTAGTCTTTTTACATGTTTCTTTAGTAATTCTTCTTTTATAGTGTAGAAATCACAAAACCAAAACATTTTATAATTTTCTTTTAATTTCAAAATAATGCTTAAAAAATTACAAATGTGAAACATTTGCAATTATTTGTCTATAATTGTATATATATATTTCCTCTTATTCTTTTATTACACAATGCCGATAAACTATCCGCCCCGATCAATTTGATCGGATATCTATTTTGTACATAAATCACTACAATTGGATGCGTTTTCATAATTTTGTAATAAAAAACGCCGAGATAGTTCCAATCAATAAAAATAGCAATAAGTCAATAGTGTCACATTATAGGCCCATAGCGATTATTTCCAAATTATCAAAATTGTTTGAGGCTATAATACGCAATCGTATATTTATTAATATTTAGTAATATGTTATCCTTACTAGTCCTTACTTCCTTACTAGTAATATTATAAATGCGAAAGTAACTCTGTCTGTTTGTCTGTCGCTCTTTCACGCCTAAACTACTGAACTGATTGAAATGAAATTTGGTACACAGATAGGCTGAAACCTGAGGATGGACATAGGTTACTTTTTTTTCGAAATTCACCCCTATGGGGTTAATTGGGGTCAAAGTGTGTATGGATGAACCATTTTATGGAGTTTTATAAAAACTGGTATGGTGGTAGTTGGCACTCTGGAATAACGCATTTAATATTTTTTTCTAAAATTCCGCTTTTATGGGGGAATGGGGGGGTGAAAGTTTGTATGGAAGAACTTAGACCGCATTATGGATTTTTATGATGAAAATTGGTATGGAGGAAGCTTGCACTCTGGAATGATATAAAAGCTAATTTTTTCATAGATCCAGCCCCATGGGGGTCATGGGGGGGTCAAGTTTATATGGAAAAACTCGAACCACTAAAATTGATATTTATAAAATTTTCTTTGTGATGGCTGGCACTCTAGAATGACGTAAAGGCATGGGGGTAAAGGGTTAATTTGTATGGAAGAATTCAGATCTGCAAATAGGTACTTACCTACTTAACGAAAAGATCATTATGTCGGTACCTACATTTCATTACTTACATAAAAAAATATCTCTATCGCGATTTAATGTTCAAACTAAATTTTGATTTAATGGTATAATAACATAAAAATAACCTCCTCCATGTTTCGTCAGTTCAACAGGGTTAAATAAATAACGGGTTAAGAGTGAAGTAATTAAGCTTGAGCAGTTCCTTCATTCACAAACAGTTCTCGATAAGTTTAATTTTCGTAACCATAATCTTTCAGAAAATATTTATTGTGTGTATAATAGAATATTGTACATGTTGTGTAGAATGTTGTATAGAAGTATCGTCATTATTATATCTAGAAGCTTGAAATATATTTTTAATTTAGTGGGGGAAGAACAGCGCACTCAGTTTTAAAACTACCATTAAACCTAGCTCATGAGGAAATGCCAGTATGTAACATTAGCAAAAGCAGTGAACGCGGAAAAATGTTACACCAGTATAAGCTGTTGGTTTGGGATGAATGTACCATGTCCCACAAAAAAGCAATCGAAGCTCTAGATCGTACAATCAAGGATATCAAAGGCAACCGGCATATCATGGGAGGGATGGTGGTACTTTTAGCTGGTAACTTTAGACAGACCCTTCCGGTTATTAATAAGGGTACGCGGCAGATGAAATAAATGTCTGTTTGAAAGCATCTGTATTATGGGTACACGTAAAAAAGTTTTGTCTCACTACAAATATGCAAGTACAACTTCATAATGATTCTCAAGCATGGCAATATGCAGCAGTTCTTTTAACATCGGAGAAGATTATATGCCATCTGACAGTAACGATATGATTATACTGAGTCATGATTTCTGTCAAATTTTTGATAGCACAGATCATCTAAAAATAGTGTTTATCCTGATCTGTCAATAAATATAGGCAATTAAGAATGGCTTTGCGAAAGGGCAATTTTGGCACCGACTTGAGATTGTGAAGCAAATAAATGAACAAATATTGTCAGACGTGGAGGGGATGTTGTCGAATACCTATTAGTTGACAATGTTATGAACACTGAACAAGTCACATCATACCCTATAGAGTTCCTCAACTATTTAGAGTTATCAGGAGTGCCTTCCCATAAGTTGAGACTGAAAGTTGGTGTTGCAGTCCTTTTAATGATAATCTTGACGCGCCAAGGTTAAGTAATGGTACACGATTACAAATCACACATCTGGGGCGCAACATTATAAAAGCTACAATTATGACTGGAATGGCAAAAGGAAAAAATGTTGATTCCCCGTATTCCAATAATTCTGACTGATTTGCCATTTCAATTTAAAAGAATGCAGTTTCCCCTCAAAGCAACATTTGCTATAACAATTAATAAAGCTCAAGGACAGACACTTAAAGTTGCAGGAGTTCATTTAGAAAAAAAATGCTTTTCCCATGGGCAACTGTATGTCGCATTTTCACGTGTATCAAATCCGCAAAATCTTTTTGTTTTGACAAAAGATGGAAAAACAAAAAATACAGTTTATAAAAATGTACATAAATAATAAGATCATATAATACTTATAAATAAAAATACTTAAAATAGATACCTACAATATAAATATGTACAATATAAATTAATACATTGATAATAAGCTCTTTTCAATGAAACAATTCAAATAGTGTTATATCAATAAAATAATAATAATCAACGTAAGTAATTAAAATACTATCCGAAGCCACTATATTCCACGCGAACGAAGTCGTGGGTATAGCTAGTATTTATATAATTTGCACATTTCATTAACTTTAACAGCAATAGATTTGACGATGTGCGTTGAGGGTTTAGTGGGACAGGTCGTCGTACCCAAGTGGACATAGGATACGCCAACTTTATCAAGGCATTTGTGATCTACGAGGTTTTATAAATAAGTTATAATGTTTTGGAACGAATGGGCCATTGCCGAATTGGTTCGGTTCGAATCTGATAGGACGCTTATTGTAGCCGTAAAAGGATACAGTTTTGAGCCACACATTGCGACATCAAAAATTCCAAAGTAATATTAATCGGACCATACAATTCGGACAAGTAATTTTGACAGTCCTCTATCAAAATCAATTCAACACTGCCCAAATGATTCTGAAGAGACCGAAATAAGTGAAAATCTGAAGGTACTGGTATATATTGAATGTGTTAATATTTACAAAGCAAACTCTCTCAATAGTTGTTGAGTGGGTAAAAATGTGTGTGGTCTGGCGTGATCATGGTGAAAAACCACATCCTTTCCGACCGTTTTTTCTCTACTTCCTGCTTGAGTCTCATCAGCTATTGGTAGTAGAGACCGAATTTATGGTTTTAATCGGCGGTAAAAGCTCATAATAAATAATGCTCTACCAATCTCACATACACATAGTGCGAGTTACTTATTGCGAGTTAGTCCTAATTTCGCTATAGTCTATGGAGCTTGCTTGAATTTTCGCCATGATTTTTTTCGCAAGTTCTTGTTACCAGTGATCAATCTTTTCAAAAACGTTACGTTTCAATAGAAAATCGCAAATGAGTAATACGATTCATTAGATTTCTTTCAGTGAGCTCATTTGGAACCCAAGCATCGAGTTTTATTTTGCACATCCAGCTTTCATTTACATGAGTCAGAAATGTTTTGCAGTGAATTCTTAGCTTTTCATGTATGTCATAAGAGCTAATACGCCGATCTTGCTCTATTTTTTCCATAATGGCATCGACTTCATCCGTAACAGGTCGACCAAACCAAAGTTCATGTTTGACACCAAAATTACCGGAATTAAAAGGCTTGAACCAGTTTTATACTACTCTCACTAACACTGCATTATGTCCAAAAACGTCACATTTCTTTTTGCGGCTTGTGTCACATTTTTCCCTTTTTTGTAATACTACTTCAAATTTTATCGAATTTCTACGTTAGATATTGTAACGGCGATTTCAGCTATCGCCGCGTAAGCCCGCACCCCGGATTGCCTCTCTTCACGAGCGCACGCTTCTCTGTGTGGTCGGCGGATTTCTTGCGGTGTGGCGGCGATCAATGATGGACAGCGTTTTCTTTCAGACTTCTTTATTCAGCCGAGCTTTACAATGTGACGGTTGGCTAGCAACTATGTCGGATGCACCACTCCCACTGCATTTTATAGGTGGTGGATCCGTTGCACATGTGAGTTGCATACATTTTAATTGGGGAGGCGTGGCCATGCACTTCATTTGCATATGCATTGGCGCCACTAGCGCCCGAGACACCGATTAGCGGCCGTGCCGTAATGACGGCCGCTTTTTAAGGCCTATCATTGGTCCTCCCCACCAAAGCACGATTTCGTATGCAACTCACACGCACATTACATTTCAAATATTCAATTAATCAATACAAAATTCTAATAAAAACAAACAAATATTTTCTTAAAACTAGTCCCTACCCGGGTAATAAAAAACTATACAAAAAAACTCTTTAATAAAACACACACAAATATAAAACACTTTTAAGCCCGTATAAGACACAATACAATTTTTAAATTTACATTAATTGCGCGGCTGTCCGTAAAAGATATATTTATTTTGGTGGACAGAACAACAATAGAAAAATGGCGGGCCACCGTTTCTACTTTTTCTTTTTCTTTTTCTTTCTTTTCGTCATCTATTTAATGGTATCAAACAGCACGACCAAAGAGATTTTACTGCAACATTTTATTTATACAATATGAAAAACATTTTCCCTGTTCTAGTATATTATTATGTACATATAATGAATAATGAAAATGGGTTTTTTTGTCCGCCCATCACGTAAAAGCTATTGACCCTATTTTTGTGGGAATTTGACCATTCGACACTGAATCGTTTGTAAACGCTTATAGGCTATTTGTAAATAGAAAATATAATAGTATGTTTGTATGGATGTTTCGTCATACGCTGACGGCTGGACAGATTGTAATAAAATTTTGCAAAGAGGTAATTGTCTATTAAAGGTCTAAGCCTTATGTTCTATTTGCATTTTTCAAATAAGACATAAGATTAATGTAACACATTTTATCATGTTATTTGACAAGATTAATTGTTGCTTTTAATGTATCTTAACCTCTGTCGCCAATATATGCAGTAAAAAAAATAAGAAATTTACCAGACGCCGATACTGCTAGATTAGTTTATTTCAGCTGTTTCCATTTCCTGATGTCGTATGGCATCTTAACTTGGAAGCATGTGGCAGATATTCATAGAATTTTCCGACTGTAGAAGCAGGACGTCCGCGGGATTTACAAGCTCGGACATCGTGTATCTCGAGAAAATAAGTTTAAGGAAATTGGAATCTTAACTCTGGCATCCCAACCTCATTTATAAAAATTATAATATTATGTTATACGTAAAAAATATGGAAATGTTTTGAAAGAAATAGTGATAGATATAAATTCAGCACCAGAAGTAAAAATAAACAGTGTGTACCTGTTAGTTCACTATACAAAGTCACAAATTCATTTAGAGGGCTCTGTGTGCGCATGTTCAATACGTTCCGTGGATATAAAACATTTCTCTTTACATAAATTTCAGAGTATGATTAAACAATCATTCAGCAAAAAAGGATATTACACAATTTCTGGATACTTAGAAGACAAGTATCCATGAGCAATTCAGCATAAACTGTTCGACTTCCTATAGGGTTATTTCGTTCATTAATGGTTTTGTATTTGTTTTGACGATGAAATTAGAAAAGAGCTATCCTTAAATTTTCTTTTCATTCTTTTTGAGGGAAAGCTGTCTTCCGAACGAGCGGTAAATTGAAAATTCGCAATAAACTATTACACATTTCAAAAGTAATTTTATAGCCTATAAAATAAAGACATTTTAAATTTGAATTTCGATTTTTAAAGAATGTATAAATACTAGTAAAGCAATACAAGTAGTTACAAATAGCTCTAAGATGAAATGTGACTTGGAGTATTGCAATGTGGCCTGGTTTCTTTGATAGAAGACTAATTATAACCGAATTGAAGGTTCAATTTAGCACATCTTGTGGATCGCAAAAAGGTATTACCAGGAAATGTTTTGCGTCCCTAAATTTAATACTAATTTCAGATCTCACAGTTTGTTGTCTCGACTGCAATTATAAAACAAATAATACTTAGCAGCTACATCTTCTATAACTGCACTAAAATATTGAATGCTCACAAAAACTTAAACTTTGTGTTAGGATGAAAAGTTCAAGATTTTTTTTATTTAATAGTCATTATTTTAGAATATCGTATCGCATAAGTAATGGTGCAGTCAGCTCGTTTTTATGTATTTTTGTGTCATGTCTTGAATTGTACCTATTATTGGCAAACCTTAACAGTAAATAAAGAAACATACAACACATGTTTTTGTTTGTGTGACTTGAAAGAACGTAAATGTGGATTAAAAATGTGTAATTTACCCGTCAGATGCATCCTGCACTCCAATATCAAGTAGCTTTATCAAATCGGCATGAATGTAGCAAAAAACTTCAAGCAACGTCTCCATGGATTTCCGTCTACGGGAGGGCTTATTCCCTGGGGATCGTCGTACCTAAGGGAAGTGAAGAGGGGCCCGTATTGAGCGCTGCTGTATTTAACTGTGGCACACTACTACCTCCGGGAGCGCCTCTGAACTCAGAGCATGTCAAGAGGGGGCGAAACAGCGAGTAGGGTATGACGTATGTAAGGCAATGCTGTGGATTTGTTTCGAGATGGTGGGCAGCTCGTCGCTGTCGGCAGCGTATAGGCGTCCGCTACGCCTATGGCCTTTAGGCCAGGGCCAAATTCCTCTCGGGGCAGGGAAATAAATGCCCAGAACAACGGCTTCGTCATCCATTCACCGAAACGGTAAACGAGATCTATCAATTTATATTGTAGGTTCATGCTCCCGTTTTGTCCATTTTCCAATCAACATTTGAATATCAAAAGTAACCAAAGTGTAGGTACGCTAGTTTACTTTTCAAAATCTAATTCAAAATATCTTTTTTCATAGGTTACAAAATGAAACTTGAAATAGATCATAATTTTTTGCGAATTTAAATTTTACCGCTATTTATTATTACAAAACAAATTTGGGAAAGCGTGTTGAATGCAACTCGACATTCTCTTCTTGAAGGAGACTCGTACACTACTATGGGATCTTATGTGTTGTATAAGCACTCAAACGGTTGACGAGCCGGAAATTTGATTCGGATATCAACCAACAACAAAAAAATATAAGTTATTTAGTAGTTTCTTTTTTCATTACTTTTTGATTCCAGAACACTTGTATAACTCTTGTTTTATATTACCAATGTTGTTGTGATCCATTACATAGAAAATATAAGAAGCACGTTTTTTTTATACCAGGATATCAAAGAAGAAACTCTACCTTTTCTACCCAAAAGTTTTTAAACAAAAGGTCGCCCGACGACTCCGAACCTTTACGTCGTTCGGATATACTAATCTAACTGAGAAATAAATTTTGTGCGAACAACAATTCCTATTCCTCTAAAAATCATTAAGTTTCTAATTTATGTAATTTAAATAAAGTATTTTTTTTTCTAACGGCTCTAATTCTTTCACAAGTTAAAATGACAACTAATTTATTCAAATCAAGTCAAAAATATCTTTATTTTGTAGATAAAAGAATTACACTTGAAATACATCATTATGGGGTTCTTTTGATAGTAACTTTGACACCCATTTCAAATGCTGATTCATTTTTCGCTCAAAGATACATTATAGGTAGTCAATAATACTAGCGCAACATTTGAAAATTACATGAAACAGCCTGATAGTCGAGCAATTCTGTTTCCCGGGTTTTTTTCTTTAATATATTCAGATACGACATAATAGCCCTTATCACATTTTTTTTAATTAAAGTTTTAAATTTATGAAATGGCAAATTTTTAATTGTAATTGGGATTTTATTATAAAAGCGGACAGATTGCCCCTTTAATGATTTGATAACTTTGCTGAATCTGGTTTTATGAGGAGCAAAATCATTCTTATGTCTGGTGTTAGTATTATGAATGTCTCTCATTTTTTGGAAAGATTTTATATTTCTTTTGAAACATACCAGGTTTTAGTATATGTGTTGTGATGGCACAGTTAAAACATTAATTTCCGTAAATTATTCTCTGAAAAATACTGTTGGTCTCAAGTTATAAATAGGACGCATAACCCACTTCAGCAGTACAAAAATTGTGTTTATATCGGCTGCATGACCCCATAATAAAATTTCATGGGCCATGAGATTATGAAAGGAAATAAAATAAACTAATCTTGCAGTGCTTTCATTTGTAAGCCACAAAATTTTTGACTGCTTATGCTGCAGACCTATGCTTTTTCGCCAATTTTGTTATATGGAAATTCCACTGTAGTGTAGCATTTAAAGTCAGACCAAGAAATAGGCGTGTGTCCAGAATATCCAATATATCGTCTCTGACTACTATTTTTGTGTCGACCAATTTAATATTAGACAACGAAAATTTAATTATTTTTGTTTTCTTCTAATTGAGCAATTGTTAATTGTAAACCAACTCGGATACTTTTGAGATAGTACTATTTACTTCATCAAAATCTGGTTGTTGTCTGTTAACCTTAAAAAGCAAAGAAGTATCATGAGCAAACAGCACAATCCCATACTCTTACTTCACAAGGTGCGGTAGATCATTAATATAAAGTAGAAATAAAAATAGTCCAAAAACTATACCCTGTGGCATGCCCGTACTGACTGCAGATCCCAAAGGTCTCTCGCCATTATTATTTACCCTCTGAACTCTGCCACTCAAATATGACTCCAGAAGTCTAAGTAAGAGACCCCTAAGGCCATAGTGACGTAGTTTCCTGATAAATGCATCATGATGAACGCAATCAAATGCCTTGGATAAATTACAGGAAACACCAATTGCATCTCGTGACTCCTCGCAGGCACCAAAAATCTGCTTAATGATCTCAATACCGGCTTCGGTTGTTGAGCGACCCTTAGTAAATCTAAACTGTTTAATGTTCATCAATTTATTGTTATAAAGGTAAGTATTTATTGTTATAGAAGTTGATTCACGATCAGTTTCTCAAAAAATTTACCAAGTGTCAGAAGTATTCATATCGATCTAAAGTTCGAAGGGTCGGATATAATACCGGATTTAAATACAGGAATTATTTTACTTTGTTTCATTATATCTGGTAATACACCACCATCAATACAAGAATTAAAAATCGATACTGAACACAGAGCAATGCAGTCTATTATTTACAATATTTCAGATTAGACAACTTAATTACTACATTATTTCTGAACTACTCAAGATGATCAGTCTTCACAGATACAATTTAATTTTACGCTTAGTATTTTTTTCGGCATTGATTTCAAACGTGACTATCTGTCCACAATTGTCAGATGACAATTTATTTATGATTAACTTATACTGTGGTTTAAATTTGTGAATATGTTATCGATTTATATACATTCATATTATTAAATAAACAATTTATATGCTATGCTCTTTCTAAAGGCGAGATGCGCCCGTACCATAACGGCCACGCAGAAACTCTATTTACAACATTAAATTAAAATTGTAAATAATATACTTTCGAAAGGTTAAATTATTCATTGAGAATTTTCTTTTTTTACGTTCTCTATCGCTTAGTGTTTCAATCATTGCTAAAAACTGAACCTTTTTTCCTTTTATAGCTTTTTTTGATAATAACAATTACAAGTTTTCAAAAAAAAAAATCTTAAAAACCGTATTATTTGGAATTTCATTCCAAATCTATTGATTATATTTTTAGAATAATTGGAACTACTTTCCGTAAAAATGTTACTTTTCGATTAGACTAGACAACATATTATTTATCTAGCTAATTCTAGTTTTCAAAATCGAAATTGGTATACTCTTTCAGTTCGTTCTATAAATTTTTCACACTTTTCTATACCTAGTAGATTAGTTGAATCTAAGAGATGATGGAAATCAATTTTGAAAAATAAGCGATGACAACTTTTGTTTCGTGTCTAAAGACTTGCAAAACAAGGGCTGTTTTGTAAGGGGTGCATTTATATAAACGAATAACTGCCCATAGTCATTTGCAACAAAACATGACATTTCTCATAACAGTCGACATAAACGTTTTCGCAATTATTATACTTATTTTTACAGAACTACAAGATATGAAAGAGATATATCAGTTCCAATAGTTGGCCAACAAGGGTATGTATGACATTCAGCCTCGGTACGTAAGACACTTACCTTTCCCGTTCATTTGAAGGTCGGATTTTCAGGAAATTAAAAAAGGGTGAATAAAAACTGAACCATTTAAATCATTCAATTTATGTATTACAGATTATTCGTTATATTATAGTTAAATTTTCAGACTCTATTTCATGACATGTTCTGCCAAAAATAATAAATCGAAGATATTTGCATAACATGCTTTTTAATCGACTTAAAAGCGATTTTCTTTAACTCGAGAAATTAAGCGAAATTTGTGATAATTTATCACTTATGACAATCAGTGTGATTTAAGTTGAATTTCGTATATTATCACATTCCTTTGTAGAAAAAAAAAGTAAGGTTTCATGGGAAATCAACAGGTTTCGAGACATTTTATTTAATAGACAAGCAGTCTTCTTCACAAAGAACGAATTTAGATCCGTGTCCGCCATAGAAATCGCCCTCCGACTTTTCATCACGCGGTCTCGGCGCTCGCGCACGGCCCGCCGTCGCGCGCGCTCCCCGGCAATTCGCAGAGCCGGCCAGTAATCAGGTACGGAGGGCCTCTAATGCCTTCCACCGCCGTCCGACTTTTTTAATTAACAACCGGCCCGCCTTTCACGTACTTCCCTCCCGTTTTCTATTTTCTCCGGGAGGCTGTGCCGTTTGTCTCGAATAAATTCCTTAATTATTTGTAGCTTTATAAACGCTGGGGGCCGCCGTGACGACCGTGCTCTTTTTGGGTTCCGAGCCAAAATGGCGAAAACGGAACCCTTATAGTTTTTAGTATTGAGGGCACGTCCCACGATAAGCGGTACCTGCCTTCAAACGATATAAATGAGGACGTTACAGTATTATTAATATGGTATCGCTTACGTGATATTTGTGCTGTGTTCGTACACGCGAACAATATGCATGGTATATCTACTGTTCGCGAGTAAAAAAAGTGCGTGTACGTATTGAAGAATCTATAGAAATGCCGTAAATATCTTGTAAATGTGAATTTCAACATGTACATTAACTTACATGCGAAAAATATGATGGTCTGCGTATTCAAATTAAAATAATTAAATAATTATGTTAGTAAAATTTACTTTCTATAGAATTAAAGTAAAAGAAAGAATTACGTAGCCTTTTATTATTGTTCACGAACAATAATGAAAGATCTTCACGTGTTTCTGTTAGGTGACCTTCTCGAGTGCAGATCTTACCTTAACCATTGTTATTGTTACTTAATTTTCAAGGTTCACATAATCATTATAATGAGCTAAGGTAAAAAAAAAAAATTTGGTTGCCTGTAAAGTCGGTATACGGGCGAAAGTTTTACGTGACAACGACTTTGAATGGTAAAATCATTTTAATGTGAATATTCATTCGTATAGTAGGAAGAAGGATGAAATAATAGTAACAATTTAAAACATTTATTTATACAAAGAATTATATTTAAAACATTAATTTATACAAAGAATCTCGCACTGAATTTCATATTAACAAAATTTTATTTTTACCTTTACACATACATACGTATTTATATACAAATATACATACAATAACTTGCAATACATTTGCAAGCTATGCACTAATTCTCTAGTGCTGCGCGCGCGGCAGACCGATCATAGTTGAGTGGGAGAGAGACGCAAGGCATTCGGCGGGCCTCTCTCTCGTTCGGTGACTCATCGTTACGTTACCGAGCGTTACACTTTTTCATAAGTGACTCCCAGCCGCAACCTAATTTAAGACGTTGTCACGTCAAAATTTTTCGGATTGCAAGCGTCTCAAGTCCCGCCGTAATACGTAACATAAAATAATTTCCCCGCAAAAGTTAAGCCTCCGCGAAGCTAAGAGCACTCCTGTATTAAGGAGGGCCTTTCATGTGGTTAGGGACAGCCGCGTGCTTACGTGTAGCAAACTTTGAACTTTAAACAGTGATAAAATATGCTTTGCGAGGTATTTTCTCTTGGAACTTTTTAACGGTGCGCAAACGAAGGGGACGTTTGCGACTAAGCGCGTAGTCGTAAGCCTCTTAGGGGTTTTTTGTTTCTTAAAAGTTTTATCAAAAACGTAATATATTATGCATATATGGTAGCACGTGATGTAAATGCGTCGGTAATACGTTGATTCAACTCAAAGAGATTGATTAATGAATTGAGGTATTTTTTGACTTTGGATGTAATTTACTAAATGAAAAATATGTTTTAAAGATATCCGATATTTTAAATAGCAACAATATCTTAGAATATACAGTGATACATATTTTATTTTATCTTCAAATAAATGACACGGTTTTGAGTAAGGCGACTGTTTAAAAAATTTAACTATTAGGCTAAAGGATGAAGGACCTTGAGTTAAATATGTGTTAGCATGCTACGAGCACGCAATATAAATTATTATGAAACCTTGAGTTATTTAAATGTGAAAAGTAATGATTTTTCGTTCGTTCTATACTTTTTATTTAATGTCTGTAACATGAAACCACTTAATGAAGAACATGAGTTTTATTCAAACCCTATTAAAGTTTGTCTAAGTGTTTATAAAAAAATCTAAGTTCAGAAACTCAGATTCTAGGAAAACCGATTGTAAAATTTTTGTATGCCGTTTTTTCAAAGTTTTTTCATAATTTGTAATGCTTCGCTAGGACATCTTTATTTTAATTATGTTTTTTATTCGTATGGAGTTCATCATCTATTACTTTATTCCAAGTAATTCCAATTCTTTACAAAAAATTGTTTTTACAAATTCATACCATATTAGTTCAACATTTGATTTGTCTGGATGTAGGTGAAAAAAGATCGTACACATATCGAAAGAAAATAGACTTCAGAGACAAGTTGTCTTTGGGTGTTTCCTGAGGACTTTCCGAGAAGTTCCGTCCTTACAAGTTTTCAAGTCGAAGGAAGCTCTGGTTAGTGGAAATGATGCTGAGGCGGCGGGGTGTCGGACGGCGAAACTTTGCAGGCACTCGAGGAGAGTATTTGAAATACTAAACCGGACAAATTTACACCGAGACGCCATATTAACAAGGCTTTACAGTAAACGAGGTACTGGCTAATATTTACATAGTTTCTCAAGTAATAATCCGTTACTAAACTTCTTGCCACGTTAGTCAAATACGTATATGAATATATATATATATATATGCCAGCGTTTAAAATGCTTAAGGGGAAAAATAGAGGTAATATAAATGGTACAAACCATCAGTTTTATTGTATACTTATACAAGCATACGTCGCATGAAGATTATTGAACGAATGTGTAAGTAAATTCTTGATTAAGAATGTACGTCTAACAAACCAGACGAATTTTAAAACATAATGCCAAAGACACGGCAACGAAAATCATGACAAGTAAATATTTTTACAGACTTTTGTTATGCAAATCTAAACACTAAAATTCTAGGTCATGGAGTCCAAATAAGATCAATAAGTCGGCTACACGAGCTGCTTTCCCGGTGGACCCGGCACGGCGCCGTATCAAATAGCGTTAATATTATTCGCTCGAAATTTAATTACGGATACAAGTGTCGCAAAGGCACGACACATTTTGAGAATTAGAGCGTGGTTGAATTCGCGGCGCGCGCGCTTTGGCACGGGAGTTACGTAACGACGTTAGGCCGGGGTATTAAGGTCGGTGGGCCAGTTTCCAACATCTTGTATCTGCAGGCACACATTTAATTTATATCACGGCGCGAACGCCGTAACTGCGCCGGGGGCATTATGATAAACGGCTCAATGCTTAGTGCTCCGTGAGCGCTAAATTGTTCATATCTCGGGGAGTGTATTAAAATAATTAATTCTCAGAGATAAAAGCGGGTAGGGTTACACACCTTCACGGGGGTCGCTACCACGCGGCACCGTGTCTTTCGGTTGGCTGTTGTGCAAGAGTTATCTTTGAATTATAGGAATAAATTTTCGAATGTCTTTACCTACTATTTTGTTAGTATACAGTCCGGTTGTAACAAATACATCACCTTAAGCATGTTTTTACACAAGTTTCATATGAGAGGAAAAATAAATATATCATGAAAATTGAACTTTTTTTCGAGGAAAATTTATTTCTCCCAAGATTTTGAGCGAAGAATACTGATGTTTCGATATTTTAAAGCACTTATGGTAAAAGTTCCCCATTCCCCACAAAAGTAAAAGTTTGTTTGCCAATATGCATACGCGTTTCGATCGGAAAGTGATAAATTACTCCTAAGGAAAATATCTTTGCAAATCACGTAGCTTGTAAGGTGATGCTAGAGTTACTAAACTAAAACTTTTCTTTGTAAAATAAAAAAATACACCAATTTGTTTTTATGCCAATTTTATCTTATCATACTAATTATCATTTAGAAACAAGAATGATTCAATCGTAATATGATCAATTGATCATACATGTGTATATGATTATACGATATATATGTTTCATATCATATAATATTGCATTGACAATATTTAAATTGAGCCTATTCCGGTTTTTTCGATATATCAAACTTATTTAATTGGAATGTTTTTTTACCAACAAGCTTCTGTCTGCTTTCTTGAACGTTTTTTTTTTCTATAGAGCCACATCTTTTATCGGACTTGAAGTTAAGGGTCACATTTCCCTTTTGTTGAAACGGTATCGTATATTTGAATTCAAAGTTAGTCTCAGTTATGTCCTTCATGTAGATCTAAATAGAATTCATAAATATAAACTGGTGACGGGTCACACAACGTCCCACCGCTAGATGCACGTGGGTGTCCCACAGGATACCAACCACAGCCCTTATGCTGGTCCTATGGGGTGGTTTACACGTCTTTGAAGATTCTGGTGAAAGTTTTTCTATAGCACAATGATTTCTTTTATCTTTGAAACAAACAATTATTGATATTTCTGATCTGAGTTGTAAAATTTTTGAGTATTGCATGCCGTAATTAGTTCAGTCCTTTTTCGGTCGTATTAAGCAATTAAATGTTTTGTTAATAATTCATAGAACCTTAGGCTTCTTAGACGTATAAGTGTCTTAATAATATGAAACAGTTTTTCAATTAATACCCCTTCGTCAAAATTAAATAAGAGAAAGAATAAGATTAACAATATTTACGAAATTCTCCAGATGTTTCTGGAATACCATCGAATCGAATTTTAATTGGATTCGAAATCAAATTCGAATTTCGTATTAACATTAATGATTTCTTTCAACAATTTTGACTACCTGATTGGCGCAGTGGTAGTAACCCTACCTGTCGCGCTGGGGTCGTGGGTTCGATTCCCGCACAAGACAAACATTTATTTGTTTGATTAAAAATTAATGTTTGTCTTGAGTCTGGGTGTTTCTATGTATTATACGTATATATTTACAACAAAAAAAGTATGTATGTAGTATATCAACTGTCTGGTACCCATAATACAGGCTTAGTTGCTTAGTTTGGGACCAGACGGTGCTGTGTATATATGTCCGAAGATATTATTATTATTATTCTTCTTCGATACAGGTTTTTCATAAATTAAGTAATAATATCCAGTTGTTATTAAAAAAAGTGTGTGTGCGCGCAAGTCACACATAGCAGAAGTGAAACTTCAGACAAGTAACCTACGATAGAATGATATGTATTAGGGTATCAGGAGTAGGATAATTGTGAAGTTTATTTTCTGTATAACATTTTAATGAACATGGAATATTTACAATCGTAAAATACACACGTAATGTGTGTATCACTGCCAAAACCTAATACAGTTTTAACTGAGATTCAAACTTATATCGATTTTAAAAATTATTTACAATGAACACTTTTTATTTAAAACTTTAATATATTTCACCGAAACAAAACGCATTACGTAGAAATCAGTATTATGTTCTCAAAGACACAAATACCGGGGAGCACTATTTCGCTATAACGCTCGAATTAGTGAGAATATAAATACTACAAGGTCAGCTGATGCGAACCATGGGCGCCGCCATAATATTGGCCTTGGCTGTTCTGCCGAGCACTTTCTCTTTACCCTTACTCCGCAGCCGGCTTTAGTACGACATGCTACATGCGATAGATGGACGAAAAATTTGGCGCGATGGAAAAAAAGTTTCACTTTAATAAATTTTTACGCTTACTTTTTTCCTTTTACCGTTTCACCATTTTTTGACAGCAAACGAATATTCTGGAACACAATTTATTAATAATAAAATGTATTATCACCACAAGATGACTGACAACAATTTTTCCCGTATGGGTGTAGAATAGTTTCATTAAATTTTTATACTAGTTCCATCTTACTTTCAATCTAACTTTCAATATCTATCACGGTTATAGTTTTGACTCCAAAATGAATTTCTCTTTTAGATTCAGTTCCTTATTAAATTTCGTGCCCACGTTAGGTCCTGACCTTGGTCCAAAGTTCCCATCGCAGTTTCGTTTTCGGCTCCTATCATATTTATCTCACAATTACAAAGTCGGTCCTGCTTTGGATTATTCATATTGTGAATCAGTTTCAATTTTGCGACTCCATTCTCGATTCTGCATTCAGTTTTAATTCTTTTAGCTTCGACAGCTTTATTACATATAACTTATTTACGATTGTACATAACTTACTCACGATGTAACTACAGTTAGTACTTCTTTATGCGCGCATCTTAAAAAGGGAATAGTATTTCACTATGTAATTGCCATTTTCACCGTTTGTATTTCTTCACTTTTGAGGAATACTCTCTCGTCCCTATTTCTGAACTCACTCACTCCACTCACGATCCTTTATTGTAAAATGTTATTTAGATATATGTATCTTTTGGTGAATAAGTAAATAAAGCCTATTTAAATGATCAGAATACACGTCGTTGTTGGCATTGTTGGATAAGGCAGTGCATACGACATGGCAATGCACGAGACTGTGTTAACGGCTTTTGGCAGTCTCAAAGTCGTATATCTTGCAAAAAATTGCTTAAAGTATCCTTACTCAATAGCCTATGTTATATATGACATTTATTTCATTAAAACGTACACTCAAAAAAATGAAAGTTAAACAAGAGAGATTTTCTCTTAGTTGACCTTATATTAAATAAAACAACTATGAAATTATGTATATCAACGAAAGCTGATTAGTTATGACAACAAATTCATTCGTAATTGAACCAACAATGTAGGTATGCATATTAATTTCAACAAAAAATATACGTTGTTTCTATTATTATTTTCCTCCTTGTATGATTAGATCATTTTTATTTAGCAAATTTGTACAAATATACAGGTTGGATCAATTTAGGACGAATAATTAAAACAATTTAATAAATTAATAGTGTTGATGATTTTCATTGTTAAATTAATAAATTTGGCATATTGATTTATCTAAGACCTATTAATTACGTCAATTAAATAGGTACAAATAATTTTCAAAACGACAAAGAAAAATGATTACTTTTATTACTTAACATTATTATAATAACTATAAATTTAATGTTATTTCTACTGACATTAATCGTTTAAAACGATTTTCACATAAGTTTAATGAAATAATCTATTTGTCGTTTGAAACAAGTGATCATCCCTTCCACATCGCTGTTACGGTGTCGCGGGGCAGGGCGCGGAGTCAACCGATCAAATTCAATGTCCAATACTTTGTTTAATGTGTCACGCGAGTTTTAACTAGTTCGTTTTGTTCCGCTGGTGATTTTTAATTTTTTAATCATTATTTTGCTTCATTAGTTGCATTACTTGTGAAAAATTATTGCGAGACACTTGTGGTGTTGAGAGTTGAAGACATAAGGGTACGTGTGCCGTAACTTTAAGGACCATACTCACAATGGAGGAAGTTAACGAACTTCTCAAGACCTGGGAACTGGAAGATTTGATACCAGTATTCAACAGTAAGTATCTTGTTGGGAGCGCTGAACATATCTGAGTTAAGATTCTAATCTGATAATACGTCAGCTGATGTAAAGCTATATGACGAACTATTTTACATGCTCAACGACGTAAAATAATTTTCTGTTTATTGATATTATATGTATATATTTGATATTTTCATAAGAAGGTTAATTTTATAAAAATTGTTGTTAGTGTGATATATTTCTGAAAAATATCAAAATATATCTATCCCATAATAAAACATGTTTCATCAATATCTAATTTCTTAAAACTACACATAACATTTAAATTAATTTTTGTTGAAGAAGGAAGAGTTCTTCTTAACACAAATTTTAATGACCCTAATACTGAGTTGTTTTAAATGTTAATAAATGGCTATTTTTGTTTATTCTGTTTAATATAAGTACGCATTCTTATCTTTTCAGCTGCTTATGGATTTTAATGCTGTGCATGTTACAAAGATAATTTGTTCATTAATTTCCCATTAATGAAAATCAAGCTCCACGAGCTGTTAAAGAAAGAAAAAACAACGGAACCATTTTTCCACGAATTGATTAAACTTGCCAATTGTAAGTGTAAAAAAATAATTATATTTATTAGATTCCTAGTGATAAACCTTTTGTTTGCCTGGAATAAGGTTTAGAATTATACAATACAATCTACTTAATTACTTAATTGTAATTTACAATACTTAATTGTAAAAATATGTAACATTGCGCTGTAGTATTTGATTGGAGAATAAATAATTTCTTACATTTCATTTTTAGTTTTATTTTATCTAAAATGTGTAACATATACATTTAGCATATACTAACACAAAATAATGAAATTAAATTTTAAGGTTAAGTTAGTGATGAGAAATTAGATTTTTGAATATAATATATTTTATTTATAAGCAGTGATAATTTGAATATAAGTAACTTTAGTTAATATTTAATCCCATAACATGAAAATTAACTTTTGTTCTCTGAATTATATTTAAAATGTTAGTTTCAGATCATGAATTTACTTATAATAACATAAATTTGTTTCTGTTCTAGATAGCACAGCACATGGCCATGTAACTGCTATTGAAACAGAGTTGTGTAGACCAAGAGGATGGCATAACGTTTTATATAATGGACTATCTATTTTACATATTTATTATATTTATTTCTAATTATCATTTAATTTTCACTGTTTATGATATCATACGTTCATATAGCAACTTGTTCTGTATGCTAGGATTGCACCTCTGGTAAAATACTAGAACGTTCCTTTTAAAGTTTTTCTTTATTACTTCCAAAAATATGAAATTGGTGAAATAAGAATTTATGAATTAGAAATAGATAGTGCATTATGTAGAATGTTATAATGATTATGTACTTGGTTTACATATTTAAGTAAATATAAATAGTTTTAAATATATTTGAAAAAGCATATAAGATGCAATACTTGTAATTAAAAGTTTCTAAAATAATGTTTTATTTTTAAATATGTTTTAGTTAAAAGACTTATCAAAACAATTTACCTTTAGTTAAATACCAATGAACAAAGTATAAACATTTTTTGCCACCAAACGGTTCAGGCTCATGATTAGTAAAGGTTGAATAGGTCTAGGTTGTGGGTGGGGTAATGCATCGCAATGCCACTAATTTTCAAACTAAGATATCTTAGGTCCATATCAATAAATTGTATTGAACTTCGAGACTGGTTTTGAGTTAGCACTGAAGGTACTTACTTAATTATATATATATCAACTGTACATGTTACAGGTGCTTAATAGTGAACTTTAAACAACCCTTCAAATGCGAACTCAATGGCACTCACAGAATTGATTACAATTTATGAACATGAGCCTTCAATGAGACTAACGGTGGGTTGCATTAAAAGTAAAAATGTATTTCGTAAATGTAATCTGTAAGATTTGACAGATAATCGGCGGGTTGCAGCAAAAGTAAAAACAATTCGAAAACGTAATCTGTAAGATTTGATAGATAAAGTATGGACAGTTTTGCAAATCTTATGGATTACTTTTACGAATTCAAATTACGTTTTTACTCTTGGTGCAACCCAGAATATATTGACAATCTGTTAAGTCTTACAGATTACTTGACGAATAACATTTTACTTTTGGTGCAATCCAAAAAAGTAACTTGGGTGAATCAATCACTATAGTCATTTACATATTTGTATTGACTATGGTCTTAGTTAAATGTATTAAGGAGAATTAGTTATTAAAATTATTTTCATGTTAATAATGATCATGGTCTTAGTTGAATTTATTAAGATGAATTAGTTACTATAGTCATTTCCGTGTTTTTATTGATCATAGTATCAGTTTGGATTTATTAAGATGAATTAGTTATACTAATAATTTTCACGTTAATATTGATTATGGTCTTAGTTGAATTCATTAAAGTAAATCGGTTACTATAGTCATTTCTATGTTGATATTGATCATGGTCTCAATTGAATCTATTGAAATACCTTAGTTACTATAGTAATTTTTCATATTAACGTTGATTAGTTATTAGTTGAATTTATTAACATGAAATGTTAGGTATAGCTATTTTTCATAGTAATATTGAATAATGTCTTAATTGCTTAAGTTAATGAATAATAGTAACAGCAATACAGTTACTAGTACATTGAATAATGATCATCTTATTTGAAGTTACTAACGTCTTGTTAGGCTCGTATGGAATCAAGATGCTTGATCGCGGGAATCACAATTTTGATAGGAGCAACGAAATTTTTTGAGTGTACTTTCTTGTCTTGTAATAAATTTTGAAACAAATTTTATAATTTTATTTCCTCTGTGTACTAAAAAAATCTGCAACATTAAAATGGTAACATTTATCGATAATCTAAACATACAAGCCAATAAATTAAAAAAATATTTAGCAAGGAACATTAGTATGGAAAAGATTATCAAGTTTTTACATAATATTCTGTAACATAAACAAAGGAAAATAAATAAAAAAAAATAAACCCCAATATAAAACCCATCAAATAACACGGCGCATGTAACACAAGTTCCATTGTTTCTCGTGTCCGAAGTTTGATTGCGAGCATTCACAGCGTCAGCAGGTGTTTTTTACGAGCACGCCACGTTTTCACTTCTGGAGATTCGCCATTAATCCAGTTTGTAGCTACGGGAATAGATGTGGGGTTAAGTGGCCCTCTTACGTGTTCAATGTAAATAAACATCGTTTCAACAATATTTGACCGGGACGTAGAGACGATAAAATATGTCTCGAACTGAGCAAGCGGAACGATTCCGGGAAAGTTGGCTGTCGGACACTCCTTCAAAAGTTTCGACGAAGAATATCGCGCTTTTAATCTGTTTCGACAGATGCTTGCACTAGTGTAACAGACAAGTAAAAGAAATAATGATAAAAACTATTAGCATATGTCTAATTAATCTTTAATGGCATACGCAAATAATTATATTTTTTTACACAATGCCCAATAATAAAGGAAAATTTCAATTTTCACGGTTCATGTAGATATATGTGTGTATGTGAGTTTTCTACAACTCCTATACGTTTAAACTGATTAAGTGTGTGAAAATTTGTGACTTAGTGTGTGATTTGAGAAATCTAGTGATACCACGGGATAAATTTATCCTGATAATACAGGTTATCTGATATAAAAAAAAAACTGGCCAAGAGCATGTCGGACCATGCTCATTGTAGGGTTCCGAAGCCATTGTTACAAAGAAATGCACTGTAGATGAAAAATGTATTTATGTTGTTACAGTTTTTCCGTATTTCCTGCACAGAATAGTTATAAGCACTTTAGTCGTCTAATACTAGAAAAACAAGTAGGTATGTCGATTATTACTATTAAACTAGTATAAAGTGCATCAGCAAAAGAGCACATCTTCATGACAGTTACGTCCTTTTGTTGAGAAGTGCAGTTTTTCGGCAATAACTCAAAAACAATATATCCCATCATGTTCAAAATATTTTTCGTTGAAAGTATTTATTAATCTTTACCTCCGTTATTTTTTCAAGTTTTTTTGGACATACGGTTTGGAAAATAAAGACGGGGGCACAATTTCTTCTAATTTTAAAGCGCTTTTTTTCTAAATTATTCAGGTAATCAGAAAAATTGCTTAGAAACCTTAAAATGTTTCTAAAAGAACTGTTGAAGTATGTATCACACGTTCATGTTTCCTAAAAAAAAAGCTTCTGTATGTATGGATTGCCCCCACTCGAAATATTTATTTTTGATATTTAACCATCAAACTAAATAACGGCTTATACAAGACACCCACATTAAATTTTATCAATGTAAGTCTTGTGGTTTAAATAATGGCAGGAATAAAATGCATGTGACATACGGGCGGACGGACAGATATAACGAAACTATAAAGGTTCCATTTTTGCGATTTTGGCTTGGAACCCTAAAAAGTGGCTAGATTTATGCACTACTCCCTTTTTTAATTTCACTCACATGAAACCGTACTTGGAAACATTACAAGATGAAATTACGTAACCATCTTAAAGAATTAAATGAGTTGATTCGAAAAAGTAGCCTATAACATGATAAAAAAATCCTTTAGAAATTGAGTCGTTTCAGAAATTTACGTTGAAAGTATTCCTTTCTGATATGCATCATATATATAATTGATGTCCAAATACATCCATAATACAAGAGTTTCATCCCATGAATAGATATGAATTAATGACGCTTTTGCTCATACAGTAGTTAAATTTTTGTTTGCATATAAACGTATAGAGTTTTTCTAATGCGCTAAACAGTGAACTGCATTACCTCCAACAAACTCTACGCAAATGACATTTTTTTTATATAGTTAGTTAATTTTTAATACAATATAAAAAAATAAAATAATGTCTTGGTTATTGGAATCGCGTTTCCTAATTCTTGTCTACGTTTTGAAACTTTTAACAACTCACTTGATTTGCTTTACTCTTATGACGATGTCCATCTGTTGACTGTTAAAGATAAAAACTAAACGCGCCCAAATATGTTGTTTTAGCTTCACAGTTGACAATTACCTAAAGTAATTTTAACAATATTGGTATTTGCGACTTTAAATTTAATGGCATAAATGCCAATATCTCCAATATTATTAACGATATTTTGACGTGTTTTGTGTTTAATTTTAACAATGAGCAGTCAATTATTGCAAGTGACAGTTTGAAGGACACCACTATCAGAGTAGAGCAAATCAAGCGAGCTTTTAAAAGATTCAAAACGTGGCAAGGAGTAGGTAACGCGATTTTAATAACCAATACTTTTTTTATGTTCTTTTTATCATATAATAAATTAATTAATCAAAAAATTCTACATTCATTTGTTTTTATCGAAGGTTGAGGGGGGTTTATTTTAAATGAAACTTTTTATGAAGCGAGGAACGATTTTTAAAAGTGGCGCTGGTGGTCTTTCACAATTAGGCTTGCGGAGTGGAGTTGTATAATGTATAAAAATGAGTGGGTATTGTGTTGGTTTTTTTCATGTACTTAAACCATTAATACAATTACTATGAAACTGGCGCTATGTTGTACTAGTGAATGGGAAGATTTCTGAAAAAAGAAGCTAGCATTCGTATTTGACGTTGTCTGTGTATTTTTACTACTGAACTGAACTACTCAACCGATGCTAACAATTACTTCATTTATAGGAAACTCCTTGAGTAAAATAGATTATGTATTAACATTTCACTTTGACTTTATTTACAAACTAGTATTATTACAGATAATAAAAATTCTTTCACTGATAGAAAGTAACACTATTCCTATGTATTATAGTAAAAAGTTTATTTGGATACTAAAATTCGCCCCGGCTTAGTCTAAATTGGGACTGTGACCGGTAAACGAATCTAAATTGCAAACGGGACGAGGAGCAGAATCTAGAGCCGAGACCGAGAGAGTTCGAAATCGAGAACGAGATCAAGACCGTAATCGACCGTGGGATCAAATTAGAATCTAGATCGTGACTGGAATCGGAATAAGAAGAGATCGGAATTAAGACCGGGACCGGGACCGGGATCGGTATCGAGAACAGAACAACGATCAGAATCGTCATTAATTATCGCAGGCGGTGGATACATAAAATTAAGGAATTCATAATTTCTATATATATAATGCCAAGTTTGTACCGCCCTACTGTAGAAGTATATCCTTATAGAATTCATTTATTTCGGTTTGAGATATTCGAATCTAAAGCCTTACGCGATACTCCGTGTAGGTTAAGAGCAGTTACTCGTTGTGATAAGCAACAGAACCCCATAATTTCCTATTTGAATTTTTTTTTACTGTTTGTTATCCTCTTTATATGTACCTCTCTATAACTGCCGTTTTCTTTGATATACTATTTGTCGGACATACCAAATTTATGATACTTAAACATTTATTTTATTTATACAAATTCGCGCTCATTTCGCAGAAGGGTAAGCAGGGACTACAGATTTCCACTTGATACGATCTTTGCATTTATCTCTCATACTTCATTGCCATCCATCATTCCATTTATGCAAGCTCGACGGTTTGGGTGCTTAAAATTTGCCCTTATTTTCAAATGCCACAAATATGATGCGAATAGGATTTTCTAAGGCGTCCCTTGCCGATTTTTTCATTGCACACATTCGCTCTGTAAATTTATTTTTTCAGTATACTTTCATTGATACTTTCCAAATTGTAAATTTCGAACCCTCGCAACCTCTAATTACTAAATTCCACCCCAACATACCTTTTTTTCCTTCAGTCATTACATATTTTCTTCAAATCACATCGCTCTCTGACATTGTTTCTACATCATTCAAAGAGGTCACACATATTACGCAAATATCTTATCTCCACCACGTTGATTATATTTTTATTTCTCTTCTGCTATACTCAGTTTCAATTTAACATAAGTTTAAGGATTAAGACCCCATCATGCATAGCCAGACCGCTTGTATTCATACAATTTTACTATTCATATTTTTTAATATTTCATCCATACTAATATTGTAATTTTTATAGAGCGCCATTTTGGTCAGTACGTTTTTTTTCTGGCGTTTAACATTCAAATATTCCATATCAATTAAATAATTACTTTTGTTTCTTTTAACCCTCCTTGCATACGCTACGAATGAGAAAGTTATTTATAGTACAACGTGAATTTATTTTTAAGCGAAATATCTGTTTAAATACGGAACTCACGAACGTAAACAACTTTAAAATATTCCCGGCTCGACGTGATCAATAGTCAATGGTGTTCCATCTCATCCATGATGCAGTTCAACAAACTTAACGCGTCGTCTTGTGTGGTGGTCATTTTGAAATCAGCACGTTACGAAAATCAAGTCGAGCATTCGGTGTCAACTTGACAAGCATGAATAAGTGTTTTTACGCAGCGTACTGATGTCGCCGAAGAAATCGATTTCATTTTTTTTTTACTGAGGTGAATCTTCTTAGGCTGCGATTCGATAATTGATAATTGGACGGAATCTAGAGATTTTCGTCAATTTTTCGTATATATCGTCACATGAGAGCGAAAAAAGATATGACATAGACAGAAGGAGAAAGAGAGATATATTATATATTCCAATGCTACGGGAATTGAAGAAAAAAGGGCATCGTATACACAACGATACAATGCGATATAATAATTATAATAGTGTCGCACATGTGTACGTTGTAAATGTACACATCATATGCTATATACGAAAAGCTGAGCATAGCGCGTGCTGAGTATAGCTGAGTAAAAAATCATAAAATACAATGATAAATATTAAATACACGCGTTGTGTATTTAATATTTATTATTCTGCTCTATGATTATTTACATTTTTCACATTTGTGTTTTATTATTGTTTAATTATATCCACGAAGATTTATAACTTAAAAAAATTAATTTCTATCACGTGTACGGTGCTGCACGCGCAGTATTTTTTTATAATAATCGTCAAATAAAATAAAAAGAAAAAGTTGATTTATGGGCATAAAATTTGTTCGAAACATTATAAACCTCTATTTTATTATCAGAGAGTGTATGTGTTGATCATCAAAATTGCACACACACACACACACACGCGTGCGTATGTATATATGTAAATTGTTGCGTGGGGTGGGCATTTTATTCACTTAAGTGATTTAATTTAATTTCGTTAATAAAACCGTCGACATCGAAGATTAACGTCACTCAAAGTTTAAATGGGAGTAGTTCAAAACAGAAAAGAGAAAAATAAGCAGTTTAACAAGCGAATTCGCATAAATTATATCGAGAAATAGTTTTAACTTGCCCGAATATTATTAGGCATTAAACGAAACGCTGGTAAATCGAATAAAAAATTGAAAAAAAAAATATTGAAAGTCCATTGAACTTCGGAGATTTCGTAGGCGATTCCCGCCTTTTCGTCTCGGCTGTATAATCTCGGGCGGCGCGATCCTTAACGAGCCGACGGCGTAGAAATTCTAAAGTGTCGCCGAAAACGTACAAAAGAACGAGCGGCGGCCGGCGCGGGCCCGCGGCGTGTAGCGCGTCGTTAGCGCGCCGCGGCGTGTAAGAAGGACCCGGACAACAAATAAGGGGAATTTTAATAAAACCAGCCGATGCGAGTCGAAACAATCACACGACGAGCTTCATTGTTACGAGGACGATAAACGGGAGGGAACGGGCATGGGAGACAATGGACCCTCCCGCCGACGCGAGCGGACGCACTCGATTTCGTTTTGGGAGTAAACCTCTCCTCTTGATCGACAGATAGAATTAAATTGAAGAAGAAAAACGAATTGTTTCGTCGAACACGTTTGGATCGGCGCCGGCGAGCAAACAGCAGAAAGTCGTAATTCACTTTATTTTAATCGCAGTTCAAAATTAATTGACAATTTGTTAAATTTAATTTGCGTCAGAGAAAGTGAAATAAAATCATAAAATGGCTTTTGGTGACTGAATTTCAATAAAAACGTCTTAAGTTAAAAGCAGAATTTTTTTTTTTTGGTAGCGATAACAATGCTGTTCATTATGTCTTGAATCGTTTCAAAAATTTATGAATAACTTAAAAAACTACGATTAAGGCTTAGAACAAGTTTCATTTTATTGTAAGATTTTTTGGTGAGCATTGACTACTGGTTTTTATTTTATTGTTAAATTGTAGATAGAAGTAAATATGAGGTCCGGATTTAATATTCTATTCATGATCTTAGTTCTAATTATATTATTAAAATGTTATAATTAAAATATCTTGTTTGTTTGCATCAGCTTTACGCTTCAAGTGGGTATCTAATTAAAATAAAATTTAGCGCATTTATTTATATATCGGAAAAACACATAACAACATGGTACTTTGTTTATCTTGGACACACTAAGAGTGGGACCGCGCGGGCTCAGAATAGTGCGCAAGAACAAGACCAAAGCTGAGGCCGAAACAGAAATCCGACCTCGACTCGGAGCTGGAATTGGGCGAGTGTGATATAAATTAATAAGGAATTAATTCTATGTGCATTACGTTTAGTTAGTACATTAAAAATATAATCTGTCATATTTCAATCATATTATCCTTTCACTGCTGCTTATTACAAAAGTTAAGTTTTACAGTGTTTATTAATGGCTTGATAATGAAACTGTATTGATTATATGTTACTGGGTAATAAAAAAATATTTAATTTTTCATTAAAATCGGTTTCCCTTGTTTTTTGAAATTTCATAAGTACTCCTTAATGAAATTCAGATAGAATTTTATGGATACTAAACTCGTTTATTTATTTTTAAATTATTTGTGTAATAGCTTAAAAAACAGACTACAAAAGCAGAAACTAAATCTAGCTATACGAGATCCATTAATATTAGACTTCAGTTTCTGCCTGTCTTATGAATATATCATCAGACAGACAGATACGATGATGAAACAGCAGCTCTATGACGAATATATAATCAAATATATTCAACAGTCAACTGCTGCTTGCCTAATATAATAATCTGATGAAAACAAACCATATAATAATCTTTGAAATAAATAGCCCGATGTCACGACTTTTATTGAAATAATTTAAGGTTTTTGTTAAATAATTTTTCGCCACGTATTTAAGTATCAAATGAAAATGATTATAGTGTACCGCCTCCAATGGTATGCAGTGATAAATTAAAATGCTTTGTATATGCAGTTCATACATTTGTGCAAAACCGGATACAAATTGTGATTCATTAATACTCTACGCAATTATTTGAACTGTTTTACTTGTAGACAATCAAAGAAACATAATACTTTTGATTTGATGAAGATAATATTTCAGCCATTTCAGGAAAATGTCTACTCTTCTTTTGTTCCTGCTATTTCACGTAAACCAAGTATCTCGTAGAAATATTTTCATGTTATAAATTCAAATGTTTCCTCATATTTTTTTAAAATGTTGTTACAAAGCTATCGCTTTAAGACTTTAATTTACAGAACAATGTTTTTTTTTAAGTTTTCAAAGGACTCAGCGTTATTGAAAAGATTACTCCAATAAACTCCCGTTTGTAAATTTTCTTATTCAGGTTGTCGATAAACAAAAGTGCTCTATAAAATAAATCAGAGTAGGTCAAAAAAATATTTGTTTTTTTTATATATACACTTAAATTTACAAATTAGATCCGATTAATTTAATAAATTCCCATGTCACCGCAAAAAGGGAAACATATAATATGTTAGATCAGATTCACATATACATTCGCAAGCGTTTCACAATACAGTTATTCCGATCATTGGAAAGTATAGAAATCGTCTTAAATATCAAATCACGCTTATTTTCCACTCGAGAGTCCATTTCGCAACATCCAAAACGGTCTCAATAATAATTCTCAGAATGAGCTCTAAAAGCGCAGCCCGGCGCGGCAAAAAGGAGCAGCGAAGGCGGCCGTCGCCGCGCCCAGCGGGAGTACATAATTGTCCCTCGTCTTTGTCTTTTTGTCGTCGGGCGCGGCCCGCTGAGCGACGCCCGCGCCGCCGCCGAAACTCGAGATTGAATTCAACGCGAACGAACGCCGAATGGCGTTGAAGTGAATCAAGTTTATTAGGCGAATACACATTTGGAGGTACACATAAAATGCATTCTCGATACCGTAATTTAATAAGGGATTTTATAAAATCGTCTTATGTCTATTCGTTTGTATGGATTTGCGCCATTGCGATATGAATTTTTAAATATTCGAAAGGTATAATATATTTTAATACATGGATCGTATTGAAAATTGCCGGCGTTGGCCACTCGCAATAATACTATTTATAAAACAATTACGGTTTTTGAGAATAGGATCTTCGTAGTACTTTAATGCAATAGAGCCACGGCCGACTAAGCTGCACGAAAATGAGCTGGCTCGACGGGTAAGATATCATTACTATACATGAATACAGACGTGCAATAGCCGCTTTCGACATAGCACTTCGTCTAGTAAGTGAGAGTTCCAAAAGCCCACTCCTCCTCCATCAGATATTCTGTTCCAACAAGTGTCCATGGACGGCGGTGATCATCCATCCTTTTTCAATTGTTATATCGTTTTGAAAGTCGTGTGTCGACATTACAATGAAATTTCTTGCTGTAGCTTAAGTCAACAAGAGCGTTCCCAGAGACTTCCAATTGGCGTTCGGTAATGAAACTCAATCTCATAGCGCAGCGTTTTCCTGGTTCGTTGAATAAGACGTGGATATGATCACATCTTTGAAGATTTACGTGCAGGTCGACGGGCGACTGCTGTTACCTAAACCGATATTCATACAACGAATCGACAGTGATAAAAAATCACATGTGACGAAATTACCACCGTATTAGATATTGGTGTGAGCGAAGTGGAAAAGAGTTTACGTGTACTTTTGAAAATTTACACCATCGAGTGGAATCATAATGTGTCTATGGGAAACTTTATTATTCCAAGTCATTGAAAATGTCCCTAAGGAAGACTAAGCCAACTGTTTTTTGCAAAAGTTCCAAAAAATATAAAAATGTGAGAGAACATACTTCGAGAAATATTAAGTATGTCATAAACATAATATGTTGTCTTATTAATGAGAATTCACTAATTTTCAGAATCGCCCATTTATTATAATATACTACCTTGAGCCCATAATTTCGCCCATGCAGACATAGAATTAATTTCTTCGTATTTTATTATCTACCAGTCACGTTGACAATCATGATTACGATTTCAATTGCGGTTCATTCTATCGCATCCAATCCAATAGATGTTGATCTGGATCCGTGGAACATTGTTGTTACCAAAAACAAATTGGAATAAATAAACGGATTCGTTTTATTTTTACGTGAGCGAAGCCGCGATCAAAAGCTAGTATTTTGATGCATTATAGCCTATACGTTTATCTAATGTATCAGCTATATTATATTATAGGAGTTTTATCAAAATCCGTTTAGTAATTTTTTTTCATGAAGAATAACAAATATCCATCCGTGATCACAAACTATAGTGTTTATAATATTAGTAGGGTTATCATTGGCTCCTTCATTGAAAGTCACAAAGTTTAATCCGATAACTTCGTTTCATACTTGGTATAAGTACAATATTTATCTTTTTCGAAGTAAAGAGAGAATGTCGATCTAAATCACGTAGCTACAAAACCTTGCTCAAACATTCGCCTACACCATTCTCTCCTAAGTTATTTGATTAAAATGATTTGGCTGCCTAATATTCACGAAAATACAAAACAATAATCTGCCTAAACAGTAGCATATATCATTTATCATCTTACACCCCGGACACACTTTCCCGCGATCTTGTTTCAAATTGAGGGACTGAAACCTTCGAATTCCGCACGCTGAAAATTGTCGTTGACGAAAGCTCTTGGCGGTAATTTTCACAAGACCGACGTATCCTTCACCCTCTTCGCGGTACAATCAAGGTCTTTCAATTTTATTTTATTTATTTTACAGAAAAACCTCACTAACCAATTCGTTAGCGATAGAACCTTTTCATTCGAAAGCATTGTACAGATCATCATAGCTGCTGCAGTTCAGAAAACATCGTCTTGGTTTCGAATTGGTAGTATGATTTAATATACTCCAATGAGTGTGCTGAGTCCGTCGTAATTTAATCAATTCATACGATAAGGATACGTAAGTACTCGTATAAACGGGTATTTAATTCCTTATTGTGCTCAATTATTATGTTCTACTTTAACTAAACCGGCTGAGCTAGAAATCGGCCTTCCATATCTAGGGTTCCGTACCAACAAACAAAATCAGTATACTTCACGTAATTAATAAGTGCGCTAAGATAAAATCGAAGGAGTATTGCATAACTCCTTACAATTTTGAAAGATTTATTCTGAAATAGTATGGACACAAACATATATTTTAATAGTAAACATTGATTGTATTAAGATCCTCAAGCTTGTCATATGGTCCGGTTATAAGATTGTTCTATTGACAATGTAAAGTCTTGGATATCTAAAAAAATCGTAAACTAATTGTACTTAAAAAATAACAGAACTTTATTAATAAACTTCATTCAAATTTCTTTAAAAAGCTCTAATACTGTAATTTTTTCAGATTTTTAAGGCGTATGGTTCAAAAGTAAGGACAAAGCGAAGATTTTGGAAACTAATAATCAGTAATATCTTAGAAAAAACTCATTTATAAGTATTCAATATATTCTAAAATACCTATCTAACGATACCACAAATAGGAATGCTCGAAGTATATTTTTTTGTAATGTCCAGATAACTGTATGGTTGTTCACATAATACTACCCCTCTGTATAAATTATCAATATTATTAAAAAAATAGCTGTGTTATAAAGTGGTGGCATACGGACCTAAAGCGGACGGACAGGCAGAAAAGTCGAATTAATAAGGGATCCTTTCTTACTTTTGGATACAGAAATGTAAAATAGGTCTAATATATGCTACTTTAAAATATTTAAAAGGGTGTCAACGGGACACTATTACTGACTTTCCACTGTCCGTCTGTTTGCTGGTACGTCCGTCCATTTATCTGTCAGCGGATATATTTCATGAACCACAATAGATAAATATTTTAAGTTTTCAGTGTTTATTTTGATTGTCATTGTAATAAATAATACACATAAAATAAAATCAAAATTTAAACGGAGCCCTCATAAAAGAAACAAGTTTTTTGGTATTTCCTTTCTTGATTTTAATAATTGTCAATAGGTAGAAGTTTCAAATATTCACACTTTGTGTTTTATTATAGTCGCTATAACATTAAAAACAAAATATGGTTACAAATTAAAAGGGTCCTCATACAAAAAATGTATTTTTATTTTGGTGATTTATGCCAATCTAAATTTTTGTTCTATTTTCTCATTAACAATTTTTTAAAGCTATGTAGTGTTTAATATTTTACTGTACGGAAACTTTTATATAAGAGTCCGACTCGCACTTGATTAGTTTGTTTTACGTGTCAGTTTTTTTTTTACTCCACTGCTGAAACATATCCTCTCACGATCATTCTTTTCAACTAGAAGGACTCCGACCTTAAGCCCTCTGCGGGGCTACCCTATACCTGTACCCTCAAACTTTACCCCTTGTTTTATGAGCAAGGGGTAAAGATTGTCGTCACGTTAACGCCACATCGCCGTTAATGTGGCGATAACATGCGGGATCACCGACTTCGCGTGCTGATCACAAATCATTGAGGTGCGGGTGTTTGTGGTAGGATTTAAAAGCTAATTTGTCCGTTTTGTTGATCCGATCCAATTCGCTCGTGCTCATATAAGATACGAGTCTACCCTCGCTCATTTTCTTGACTTGCAGATAATATAGTCTCGTGGTCTTTAACGTGCCCATTATTTTCAATTTATTGACGTTTGACCCGATATTATAGAATTTCTTAATATTTCTCGTTATAATATCGTCGTTTTTATAGTTTTGAAATCGATAACGTTTCAAAAAGCAGATTCAAACAAAGGAAAAATATATTTCAATAAATTAATTTACAACGATCGTGAGGTCCAATTGAAATTAAAAATAAAATTTCGACTAAGAAAATAACGTATTTCATAAACTGAAATTTCTGTTACGTTTGTTAAATAAACCACAATTAATATCCAACATTTTTGAACAAAACTGAAGCATCAAGCATTTGACTTTCCTGCCGGGTATTTTTTCTTGCAATGCAACAACCTAAATTACTTCTAATAGGCTTATACGGAGATTACATCTCGCCAATCTGTTCCAGCACCGACCGCCGCCGGCAGGGTTACGCCTGATTGATGAGACTCAAGACATTAGAGACAATGCGTACGGTAACACAAAACATCAATACGTCGACACCGATGACCTTCCAAGCGCTTAAGATAGGCACCTACATGCAGATATATTATGGTGTAGATGGCTCAAAGGAAGCTTCGTTTTCTGAAATGTTAGAATTTTATATCGGGAAATTGAGTGTAATAATGTATCTGATAAATGAACTGCCTACATAAATAACAATTTTTGTTTACTAATCCCATCTCGTAACCGTTTGATGTCTACCGGCTATTAGATTATCTTTGAATTGATAAGAAAATTATATTTCCTGTATGATAATAAAATCTGGTATGTATTGTTCAAGCCATTGACTAAAAAATGTTAAGTTGGTTTTACAGTGATAAATATTATATTTAATTATATAAAAGAAGAAACTGACTGACCAAATAATTGACTGATTGCTTTAAATATAAACGCACTAACCAAACCGCTGGATATAAAAACTTGAAATTATGATCACAGCTACTTTTTATAAATTAGGTAAGATTAAGAAAAGAATACGGGAATAATATAAAGTGCGTGAAAAGTTTAACTAAAAAATGTGCATGAAAAATCGAAACTGCTAACTTTACCGCTATCGAAATTTGTATTTGTACTTTGTAATTCCATACAAAGGAAAATTAAGAAGAGGGCATCTCAGATACATGGGCGTCTGTAATCCTACAACTGAATTCCTTCGAATTATGGAGATATGAAAACTTATTCGATTTTACTATAAGCTTTGTAAACCGCCAAGGAAATCGCCAGTCTATCTTTACATATTCTTCTGCTCCTTATGCCTAAATAACAATATTTTGACGGCCGCTACGCGCCGCTGACGGATCGCTCGCCGTTCGACCGTTACATACGACAGATCGATGCGGACGAAGGCGATAAATTCACGCCCACTCGCCACGAACCGGGCCGGCCGCGCAAGTGGCGTTATTAAATTGCAATTCTGAGGTCGGCGCTGCGTTATCGGCGCGCGCGCCGGCCGGCGACGCGGCGGCGGCCGGACACGCTAATAGCGGCGACGTCATAAAAGTAATGACCGATTTAAAACAATCTCCGTTTCGGTGCCGAACTAAACTCGGTTAGAAGACTCGGAAGAACGGCCACGGCCGTAATTAGATAGTTCGAGTCATAGTTTGTATAATGGTTGGAGTTTACGAGAGCATTAAATGAATCTACTTATCTGAGCAATTTTGATAATTAGAAGAGCGTCGTAACGTTGCCGGTAATTGGAGGAGCCTTTTATAAGACAAAAGGGGAGGGGCGAGATCGTGTAAAGAAACCTGTGAGAAAAACCGTAGACGGGCGCTGCGCTCCGCCGGCGAAACGGGTCTCCGACGTATCGTCTGTGTGTTTCAACACGAGGACGGCTCTTCAAGCAAAAACTAAAAGCTGCTGTACTGGCGTCAAAACGCCGCGATGCACGCATTCCTATTTTCTTTATAAGCGTGATAGCGAATTGAGCTGCCTGTTTGTTTTCGTTTAGTTTTTACAGTTAAACCGATTTTCATGAAATTTTGTTTACATTAACTTGTGGTTTGATGATGAGCAAGGATGCTTTTTCTCGTTTTCGCTAATAGTTGAGGGAATTTGAAGCGATTAACCTGCAACCAGAGTAAACTTGAACGTTATAAGGATTTAATTTTGACACTTCAGCTTTGCAGTATCACAATAATAGTACGATTATTAAAAAAAAAAAGCGTTTTCGACGAAGCATTTGAAAAATTCTAATAATGCGACTCACTAATCTATTATACAACTTTCCTTTACACAATAAAACTACTGAACTGATTTGATTACAAGTAACTAAATATAGTATAAGCCTTTTATTACCTGAGTTTATCTTAAACAGTGATATTTTGACCATAAATGAGTCAGACGAAACTGCTGCACTTTGTAAATTCAAAAAGGCAAATCAATATTAATATAAATTTATGCTGACGGATACAAAGAAAATAGTCTGTAAATATGATACCCACGATATGATATTTCTTTGAAACAAAGATTATACCAAAAAAATTCATTTGTAAGGAACCCTTATTAACAATTTTAGAGCTACATGGCAACTATATGTGGTTATTGGTTTCTAAGCAGCGTCTTGATTATGATTTGATCGTTTGTACACCAAATCCTTAATAACTATAAATTGATTAGTAGAAAATTCCTACTTCAACACTTTAGATTATAGCTCTAAACTTGGATGAGATCAGTTCATTAAGTTTATAATAATACTCAAATTACTTAAGTCGAAGCACATCTTAAACTGTAAAATTAAATACACACAACAAAGCGCTCTATTGTTCGCAACAAATCCCACTGTTGCATGCAAAATGGTGAAATTTCTTTATCAATCATAAATAGTATGCTACTAGACTTTGTTCATATTGCTAATTATTTGTTCATATCGTTTCTTTAAGCGTTCACTATTTTTGGCACGAAGAAGTTAAACGGCCAATATGCATTTTTTCACATATTGCTATCGTCAACAACACCCGCTTCGTGATACCGCTGCATATATTACAATATTTTATATGCAAGCCTCAATCTAAACTGGACATCAGCAGTGCACTTACAGCTTGCCCTAATTGTCATGCAGAATTTATAAGTTAACCTCTTTCGAACCCTTCAAAAACAAGACGCACGGATAATTTAAAATAATTATCGTAATGAAAAAACACCGAACACGCACAAATAGTCTCGCAAAAGAAGGGTTCCGTATAAACTTATTTGTGTGTGTAGATATGACATCAATCTAGTCACGATCATTTTTTCTGTTCTCAATAACGATTTAGAAGGTTGTTTTTTTAGAAAATTAACAAAAGTAATACGAAATACTTACGTTGTAAGTATTTCGTATTACTTTTAACCTGATACTTCGACGAGTTCATAAGATAATGGCTTTTGATACACAAACAGGCAGCCAAACGATCCTGTAAAGGTTCTAATTAACATATGGAACCCTAAAAACCTCGTATTATGAACGAATCGGTTCAGTGACTCACGCTCACAACACAACTGATAACATTTTACTTTTTATAAATAATACGACGTATATATATCACACTACCTTTGTGATTGCGGCTTCACCCGCGTGAATATAGGTTGTAATCCTTAATCTAAATCTAAATACATGTATAAAATGGTAATGTTCGTTTGTAAAGATAGAGTTTTCTCTATCACCACCAATTCCAATCAACTTCCCGATGAGGTGGTCAACACCCCTTGGTCTTAAAATGAAATGAAGAAATTCAAGTTGGCAATCAATGGGTGGTTCCATATAATCCACTTTTATCTAAAATGTTCAATGACCGTATCAATGTTCAAATCTGCAGTTCTGTAAAACCGATAGAGTATGTATGCAAATATGTTAATAAAGGCAGTGATATGGCTGTTTTTACGGTAACCAAAGAAAACCAGTATCAAATGGATCGTTACATTAATATCAATGATGCGATTTGGCAAATTTTAAGTTTTCCGATACACAATTGAGATCCGCCGGTTCTCCATTTATCCCTTCACTTAGAAAATGAACAACATGTATTTTCACTACAGAAACGGCACAAGAAGTTGCGACGGAACCACCAACACGAACAACTTTAACTACCTTTTTTGAACCATGTCAAAAAGATCCATTTGCTAAGACTACTTTACTCAAAAGTACCAAGCTATTGTACATGGGACACAACAAGTAAACAATTTAATCCTCGAAAACGTGAAATGCCAGTAGAAAAACATGATAGAGTGTTCAAGAGTAACACAATAAGACGAGTCCACACAATGCATTCAAAAAACGCTGAATGTTTTTATCTACATTTATTACTTCCCACTATTTGTGGCCCAAAGTATTTTAAAAATTTAAAAACTATCAATGATTACATTTGTGAGACATATCGCGAAGCATGTTAAAAATTGGATCTACTACAAAACGATAATCATTGGGAGTTAGTTATGAATTCAGCAACGGCAACAGCAAACCAAATTCGTGAGCTATTCGCAATTATATTAACGACATATAATCCTTCTAATCCAAATCGACTATGGTTAAAATATCAAGAATATGTGAGCGATGACATCTTGGCTGAACTACGAAAAGACTCGGACTTAGAAATTAATTTTAACGAAGAAATTTTTAACTAGACTTTGATATTGATAGAAGATAAAAATTTAGAAATACCTATGCAAACGTTAATACAGCGTGTATTAACATTTTCAATCTCCTAAACAAAGTCATTTGGATGCTATGAACAGCGAATTTTTAAGAAAAACAAATTATAATATCGACGAATTAAGGCTTTACGTCCAACACAACAAACCCTCATTAATTTAGAGTCAAAAATAAGCATACGATATAATAAGGGTTTATTATAAAAAAAACAGCAAGGTGGTCTAATATTTTTAAACGCACCTGGCGGCACTGAGTAAATATTTTTGATAAATTTAATACTAGCTGAAATGCGTGCAAATAAATAAAGTGGAGGAACAGCGTATTCTGGTTTAAAATTACCATTCAATGCAGCTGACTATGAATTTCCAATATTTGACATCACAAAATCATCAGCACGTGAACAAATATTGAAACAGTGCAAAGCCATTATATGGAACAAAAGCACAATGGCCCTTAGAAAATCAATAAAACGCTTAATAGAACACTTCAAGATTTACGCTACAATATGAATGTAATAGGAGGTGTATTGTTAATGCTATCAGGTGATTTTCGTCAAACGCTACCTGTCATTTCGAAATCAACGCCGGCGGATGAAATTAACGCTTGCTGAAAGAAGTCAGTCATCTGGGAACACGTAAAAGTAATTAAATTAACAACAAATATGAGGGTGCAAATTGCAGGAGTTGAAAAGGCACAAGAATTTTCTGAAATATTGTTACAAATACCAGAGGGCACCTATCCAATAGACAAAAATACGGGCTAAATAACATTAACTAATGAGTTATGTAATGTTGTTGAAACACCGGAACAACTTATGAATGAAGTATATCCAAGTATTGCTGAAAATTCTATTAATTCAGAATCGTTACGAATTATTCTAGCCACGAAGAACGACATTGTCAACGGCATCAACAACATCATCCAGGAAATGAATCTGGGAGAAGAGAAATCTACTTATCAATAGATACAATGACTGATGAACAATAAAGCATGAATTTCCCTACTGATTTTTAAATTCATTAAATGTTCCAGGAATGCCATTACACTATCTCAAGTTAAAAGTTGGTTCAACAATTATTTTATTACGAAATCTGAACTCGCCGAAACTGTGTAATGGTGCGAGATTTCGCATCAAACAAACATCATCGAAGCCAGTATAATGTGACTGGTAAAGAAAAAGGACAAATAGTATTTATACCACGGATACCTTTAAGATCAAAGGGATTGCCCTTTACTTTTAAAAACTTACGATTCCCGGTGAAGTTGGCTTACAACATTACCATCAACAAAGCATCGGGCCAAACATTCCAATACTGTGACGTTGACTTAAAGGAACCGTGCTTTGCACACAGCCAATTATACGTCGCATGCTCACGAGTAGAATTACTTCGAATTTTTTTTCATTTACAATCCAGACAATAAAATTATAAATGTAGTATATAAACAAGTATTGCAAAAAGAAATTTAAAAAATATAGCTAAAATAAAAAGTGTAAATGTATAATAATGTATTTGCATTTGTAATATGTATAATATAATATGTAAATAATTGTGTAAATAAAACATAAATTTTCCATTCACTAAGGTGTTTTTTATTTTAACTTATAATTATTTCAATTCGTTAATTAGTTAATAAATTTGATATACTCTATATATGTTTAATGGGCAATAAGTCTCTCAATATCTAAGATAGAAATCTATAATATCTACTAAAAAAAATGGATCCTTAAATATTTCTTATACCATTAAACATGCAATGTATTTTAACCCGAGCAGTGTCGGGTTTCGCTGCTAGTTACTTATATTAATTGGTTTTGCTTCAATCCTTACTCCGATACCACTTTCAATGTTTATGCTGATACATTCTGATTCCTGTCACGCTTTAAATTTTAATTCCGGTTTCGATTTCGGTCTTGACTCTCGATTATACACGACGTCCATTCTAATAAGCGAAGTCAGAGACAAATGCTAACACGTAAATATAATGAAAACACACTCGTGTTCGATATGCAACATTGTGTTAAAATTTCAGATCAATCCAAAGACTACTTACTATTCGAGTTTATCTACCACGTACGGAGGACGAATTTTTATACATGAGATCATATAGAACTCGATCTACTGTATCTGGTTACCTATCGTCGACAAAAAAAGAAAAAGAAAAATAATTAATTTGTCCCAGCAGCGCCCGCCGACAACTTCGTGCGCGGCAATAACGCAGACAAGCGTCCCCAATAAAATAGAGCGCCGGCGACGACGCGTGAGTGGGGGCAGGGGCGGGGGGGCGGAGCAATAAAAGAAAACCAGAAAATCCGTAACGGCGTTGACGACTTATTGACACATGTTATTTTCAGAGAGGCCGCTTCATAAAACCCACCAATCTAATCTCTGAGGAGCATCCGAGGAGGGTATATTGTATAAATTACGTTCTTTCGTGGAAAATAGGATGGAATTTCGTGTGTTATTTTAGGTCGGATATCGTGCCGGGCCGTATTGATATTTATATATGGCGCGAATTATAATTCACTTAGCTGTTTTATGTTTTATAAAACAATCATTTTTGAACATTTTTGATTGTAAATATGCTACGATATAAATGTTCTTTTTTTTAATTTGCCTATCTTTATCAATATAATGATATTAGTAAAACTTAATAATGCACCTATTTATTAGGACTCATAATTTTTTTATATAATTTAAGAATGCTCATAAGATCGAATATATATTAAATTTCAATTTTTGTTATCTTGATATACAAGGGTTAATACAAAATGCAATACTGGGCCTCAAATCCTTACTTGTCTACTGATATAGTAATGTGGGTGGGTATGCATCAAGTGATCTTACGAGTACTGTATACAAGGATTTTGATACTAATCATAATTTCAACCTTAATGAATACAAAAAGATGCAAATTTAAACTTTCAAAAATAACATCAATCTTTCGACTAAGCACGCATGTTGAAAATGAAGACTATATATCATTCACCCCTACGAATTATACGTCTTATCAATTATACACTCTTATCGATTTACTTGAATCGGTCTCAAACGACGTTATCGTGACGATTTTTTTTCTACATTTGTAATGGGATCCCCTGTACGAAAACTGTACACTTCGGACTGGAACCGACCATCGGAGAAGTTATATCTGTCCAAATCTCTGGACTTTATGTCAGTAATATATTACTGTCGGCGCTGACACGGCGCAGGGGCCGCATTCCTGATAATGCGGCGAGATTTCTTAAATATTGCCTTAATTACGTTGATTCCGATCGGAATTCGTTTCATCATTCCTACGTCTGGTCGCCGCCGTACATTCGGAATATTTCTGTCGTGTTTTAAATGCGAGATTTTAGAGATTCCCTGTCATACGATATTCCAATTCACACAGTTCTATTACAATGTTAAAATGAATTATAATCCTTGAATGATACAACCGAGCGTTCACATCCGACGTATCTGTATGTAGTTATTTACCTACGTATTATTTTGTCAGTCTCATGTCTCACGTCTCAAGACCTGTAAGCTCCCGCACTCACTGCCTGCACGTCTTTCTTCTTCTATCCACTCAATATAGTATTCGTCGTGTTACATTTTATTTACTCCACTTCTATGCCATCCTATCCCAATCTTCTTATTTCACGTCAAGTGGCTTAGTGCTCAAAGTCCGCCATGCTGGTACAGTGCGGGTCGGACCTATGGTTGTTCATAACCGTCGTCATCAACGCGGTGATTGTTAATGGGTCGATGGCTTGACCTGCTTTCCTTTTATTTAACTTATGTGAGAAACTAATTGGTGGATCTGCCTACGGTTAGGATCGAACCCGTTAATTATCGATCCAAAGCCGATGGTTATAAATACTAAACCACTAATGGCCATATATTATATTACACTTATCATATTGGGCATAAGTATTTTTAAACAAAAAAAAATATTAACTAAGGAAATTCCGTATTTTATGCTTACATTAACATATAATAGCTTTTTTAACAGAAATAACGAAAACAGTGGCAATTCAACGGCAGAATATTTGAGGCTCCATTCTGTGATTGAGGGTTTGAATCTGAGCTTGAACCAATGATTTATCTTGATTCCAATTAATAAGTTTCTTTGTCTACAATATTGATAACGCTGAAGGAACGTTCAAAAAGAAAGAAAAGCAAAAAGAAAGGCACCCACTGTCTGTGACACCTGTCAACATCGATGGGCTTGTAACCTGTCATGTGTCGAAAAAAAATTAAAATTGAAAAATTATACAAAAATATAAAACACTTATGTAAGATTTTAATCTCGTAAAGATTTTGTATGGATATTTTTTCATACATAGATTTTTGAAACGTATCTAAACAAAAGAAAACAATAAATGCATGAGTCGCACAAAAATTGAGCATATGCGTATTAGACACACTTTTTGAGTGTATTTTATATTATATGCATTTAGGTTCTTAAAGTATTTGGTGTACTATTTATTGCATGGTACATTAAGAAAAGAAAAACAAAATGTTTCATAGTTTTATGTACAAACATTCCGAAAGCAAAGGAAAAAGAAAAAAAATGAATATGTATTAAATGAAACACTTCATCGACGTCCGTAAAGAAAATATTACCAAGTAAGTTTTAACAGGCGAGAGGCGTTCTCCGCCCGAAAAAGACAGATCGCGTCGAGTTCGCGAACAAAACCGCCGCCGAGAGTTCGTAACTTCGCTTTAATAATTCGAAGTACAAACATCGGCAAATTGGAGATTTCGAACGTGCGAAAATTGAAAAACCGCTGCACTGCAATGAACGAAATATAGATGCGTGAGAGTATTAATGCAAAGTTCCAAACCGACACTGTATAAGCTAGGTAATAAAGTCAAATAATATTTATGTTGTATTTTACATAAATATATTTAAAAAAACTCCTCATTTGCATGTACAGTTTCAGTCCATTTCAATTGTTATTAATTAAATTGGGATTGATTGAATCCATGAAATATATTTGTTATTAAATCGCTAAGATCGATATGCATAAACATTTGTTTCAGGAAAAATCACCTAAGTTTGGGATACTACTAATTTACTCTTTATTCTAATCTTAATATAAATAGCCAAATACAAAATATTTGAGTGCCTTTTTGAGGAAGATTTTCTTTTTTGACGTGATAACGTCTTATAAATCGATGAACGCTGGCTACACGCACGAAAAAGCATGACTTATTGTCGCGTTACGCCCAAGCCGAGCGTGTGAGCGAGAGCGCGGAACAATAGAGAGGCACGATCGGTCTAAGCCTTCGGCTTGTGACACATCTATCTCTTTACTGTATAATTTAAGTAGAAAAATATTTGAATGAACGAGTGCAAACAAATGTTAATTTATCGAAAACATTGTCATTTTCAATTAACTCCTTTGTTTTATACAAAATAATGATAATTCAGTGATAATAATTCAATTCAATTCATAAAACGATGCAATTTTTCATCAATGTTTTCTTATGATATTATCACGTAAAATTATCTTCGGTAAACCGACTTTACAGACAACCATTTTTTTTTGTTTTACAGCTACTGACGAGCTTTTGTGTTATCAATAAAAAAAATAATTTGGAAACAGTTTTTTTTATCCACCTTCAACTTAAAGTCGAAGCCTTCATTTATGTCTCAATTTGTCATAATTCATACACCTTACGTCTACAATCTACAATCACTGTACAATACACAACACAGTTTTTACTAATAACAATCATATATATTAATAGGCTAAGGTTAAGATGTTTGCCTTCCTTTTTAAAAAAAAACTTCACAATCACTCCACATAAATTTTATATTATTTCATAAATAATTGTTTGCTCTACAACAACAACTAAAATAATTATTATTGCTTTTCTTTTTGTAAATTAAATATTTTTATTAAAATTATACATATGCTGCCATCTGACCACTTTAATTTTGAAATAATGTTAACACGATTGACGGTTGGTAAAAAGACACAACACAGCAATGCTGTTATCTGACGGCTTTAATTTTGAAACTACATCAAAAAATTTGAAAAAACGTCAAAAAGTTTGTAATAAAAAGGAAATAAAATTAATATTTAGAGTAATTTTGTAAACTAATAATTATTATACATAATTTGTGCGAATCCTTCGCACAGGGTACGTCTAGTTTATTATATTTGTTACCTATCATTTCTTACGCATTTTAACACATTATTATATCTGCGTTAGCTATAAGCGTAACAAATACATCATAAGCGAGTGTTGCTTTTAAATGTTACTAATATTAAATTTCAATTTCATGCGTATTTCAGAGTATTAAAGCAAAAAAAACGATAATAAGGCATTTGTACGCACTCACAGTGAAAGTAATAAAACAAGATTAAAAAATATATGTGTGCAATGATTACAGACATATTCTTTGACAAAAGAATCTCAATAACGTTCGTATTTAAAATTTAATGAACTATGATCGATTTTCAACCACTGGCCTTCACTGGTACGTAACAAACCGAGAAAAATAAACAACAATTCATAAAAAATTGATTTTATCTATATTACTTCCAATCCAGTACAATTCTGTGCGATTGTTATAAAAATAAGTTGATTTAATCGTTAGTCTTTTCCGTTTTGAACTTATAAAAAAAATATTTATATTTCGTAATAGGTGATTTCACAACACATTCAATACGTATACGATTTATTACTATGAATGTACGAAGGAATGTCCGTCAGTTTGTGCGTTTCGTTCTTATAAACCACGCCACGAATTTTGATATTGATTTCTCTATAATTTAGGAGATTTTTCCAGAAAACTTATGCCAATAATACATGCATATTTATGTACAGAATGTAGAGAAAAGCCTATATATTTAATTAAGTATAATTTAAGAATTTACATTTTGGGCGTTTAGAGTACTAACGCTCGCTAAACCTTATGAGAACGTAAAGCTAATATACTCTGTAATTGTATATTTTAAAAAGGCCTATAGAAAAGTCTGCAATTCTCTATCTTCTTGCGTAAAGACAAATTACAATAGTCATATTTACCTTTTACTTTTATAATGGGTTATTTGCAAATCTATTTTCACTAATATAATAATATAAACTCACGCCTATTTCCCAGAAAGGTAGGCAGGGTGCTTAAAATTTTGCCATTTCTTAATATGCCACCAATATGGTTTGCATAGGAATTTCTAGGGCAACCCTTGCCGACCTTTCCATCGCACACATTCGCTCTATAGATTTGTTTTGCCAGTCTACTTTCATTTATCCTTTCCAGATGGCCAAACCACCGCTACGTACCTCTTTCTACTCTAGTCACTACATCTTCCTTCAAACCACACCGCTCTTTAACATCACTGTTTCAATACCTAACATTCCGCGACACTCCACACATACTACGCAACGATCGCATCTCCACTGCATTGATCCTACTTTTATTTTTCTTCCGCCATACCCAGCTTTCACTACCATACGTAAGCAAGGGATTAGGACCCCATTATGGATAGCCAAGCGTGCTTGTCGTGAGGCTTTACTATTCATAATAGCGAACGAGGCTCCATTCACTTTATTTCCCGTATTCACCCTCCTTTCGATATTTCTGTCATGTTTACCATCATTTGTAAACAAACTACCCAAGCATAAAACTCTTTCACTTGGTCCACTATCTCACCTTCTATATCTATATATATAGCATGCAGTCATGCTTTTGCCGTTTTAAGCTCCATCAATTTAGTCTCAATGACAATTACTTGTATTCCTATTTTCTTAACAGAATCATTTATCTTAGTCACCATCTTCTGCAGGTCGCATGCCGACGGCGGAAGGACTATTTGGTCGTCAGCGTATAGGAGGTAATTTCCAGACAGCTCATCCATCTTTAATCCACACTCATACTCATTCAAATCATATAAACAGATATCCATGAATAGGTTGAATAACCACGGTGAAGATACACATCCCTGTCTGACACCCTTGCGGATGTCAATCAAGTCAGAATATGCCTCATTTATTCTGACACAATCACTAGAACCCGTATAGGGATTGCAGTGTCTGTATCAATCCGCTACTCACACCACTCATGGATAAGGTTCTGAATAGATCATTTCCTTTCATTCCATCGTAAACTTTTTCTAGATCTACAAAAATACAGAAAACCTTTTGACCGTTGGTCAAAGACTTTATTTCGCAAAGGAAAAATTTGGTCCGCACACACCATTTCTTTTTGAAATCCCGTTTGTATATCCCAGATCTTATTTTTAATCTCATTCACAACTCGTTCAATAATGATTTGCGCATATAGTTTGCCAATGATTCTGAGGGGGCTTAGCGGGCAGCAATTTGTGCAAACCTGCCGTGACCCTTTCTGTTTATAGAGGGTTATAATGACTGCTTTATACTAGTCATTAGGTACCCTATTGCTTTTCCAGCATTTATTGAAGAGCTGGTACAGCAGTCGTGCCACTAAACTCCCACCACTCTTCCGCATCTCTAACAAAATTCTATCATATTCGGCCGTTTTTCCAACTTTCATATGTATTAGTGCTTGCATAATTACATCGATCTTAATTTCACTCTCATTTCCATCATTAATCCTATATTCACTCGCAGTAACATTGTCATCTACAACCGTATCCTCACATACAAAAACGCTTTCGAAATAATTTTTCCATATCACATGATCACTCACTCACTAAATATCGATCATCGTCTCTAATTACATATATACTCTCAAAATAATCCCGAAAAAAAGGTCCTGAATTATTTTGGCCTTTTTCACCATATTCCAAAAAAATTTTTGGTTTGCTTGGAAATTATTCGAGAATCTTCTATCATAGCGTTCTTTTATTTTCTTCTTTCTTCGTTTTACACGTTCTTTATCTCTCATTTTTGCATCTTTGTACGTAATTTCAGCATCTTTTAGTCTATATTTCAAGATATCCTTTATTTGCACTCTATGGTTGGCCTTAGCAAACAGAATATAAAATATACTGTCTACAGTATCCAATATAATAATATAATCTTATCAAATTAAATATGTATATTATCTTGTTTACGGTTGGCATTTAATGTAGATTAAAATTGCTCTTTACAGCGTCTAGTGTACAAAAATGTCTTTATGTTCGTTTCCAATGCGTTCATATATCGTTAATTCCATTAAGTTGAAACTTTAATGATGTTTTGTACGGGCAAATGAAAAGATGTCTCAATAAAAACTTATGTTTGTTCTCAATTTTGTCCGAGCATTTGTACACTTGTAGCAGTTTTTATACAATAGCCGATACTAGGTTAGATGACCGACCTTTTAAGCCCTTTTTAAAACTCTTTTACTAATCGAAAGCTACACCATCCGTGAATAAAATAAGTTACTAACATTTTCCCCGACTTCGTCCAAATTGGAACTGTGAATAGTAGTTGAATCTGAATTGGAAGCGGAACAGGAAGAAGAATCGAGCGTGAGTTTGGAATCGAAAAAAAAACCGGTGTCAGAATCAAAATCTCGATGGATTCCGGAACCATAACTCTACTAGAAACGGAATCGAGAGCGATATTGCTATTAGGTTCAATAGCAAGACTGATCGACAAGACGACATATTAGACGACGAAATTCATTCTATGTCTATGCGGGCGAAGCCGCAAGTGAAAAGCTAGTAGTTATATAATATGCAATACCGAATACGCCATTCAGATTGGTTTTAGACAATTCATCTCGATAGAACCATTGAAAAATCAGTTGATTTCTCAATGCTAAACTTAAAGCAGCCAGCGGCAACTGGTTATTTATTTGCGGCGCGGGGGGGGGCGCGCGAGCTGGCACGTATCTCATTTCTCTCCAATATAAACAACGATTTTATATATATTGCATGAAAATGAATTTACCATATCGGAGTTTTACGACGAAACAAATGTTTGTACGTGACTACGGCCGGAACTTTCAGGCCGGCGGCGGCCGGCGCGGCCGCGGACGAACGCGCTTTATATTTGTTTGGTGCAAATTCGTGTGGCGGCGAATTTGATAAAACGCCCTGTTCGACATTTTATCTAAGGTATTGAAAAAATAAAATTCTGCCGTAATTGCTTGCATAAATATCAATTGTTGTTTGTTAATCAAATATTAATTTCGATATGTAGAAGTGTCGTTATCCGGCTTTAAACCGAATTTGATTTGAATAAATAAATTGATGCAATCAAGATTTTGTTTCACCATGCAATTAAACTAACTAAATAAAAAGAGATTTAACAATAAGGTATTCAGAAAGAATTTAAAATATTTTCTTAATTGTATATACTGTGAAAATACAATAAAACGACACAAAGCTAGCTAAAAAAATATGCTTTAAATTATTCTACAATGTTCTACTTCAAGCTAAAATATGAATAAATAAATAAACCAATAAATATATATACCCACATATACGATAGATATAACTAGTTGTGTATTAACATAGGTGTAAGTTGAAGGAGAAGAGATCATATCGTTTTAATTAATAAAATAATACATCATAGTGACTATTAAGATAGTAAGTAGATAAATTATATCTTGTGTAAATCTAGACGATTTTAGACATGAACAAAGAAATAGTCATAAAAACGAATCAATTGCCAGGTAAATTCATATCAACACCTAACTCAAACCACATGATCTAGAACTCAGAAATTATAACTATTAGACTATTACTATGATATAAGGAGGACAGAAGTCTAATTCTGACAAAGACGATATTGGATGCAATTACTGTCCAAGAGATACGGATATAGGAGCGTGATTTTTGGTAACGTCATTAGAATAGGGCGATTTTTAAATATTTGAGCAACCGGAGACGCGCGCGGTCGCTAGTTTAAGCCGCATACACACGTTTATCCTACGACCCGGGTAGGGGGTGGACGTAGAGCACTTCCCCTCGTCGTCTACAGACAAAAGCGCAAAGGGCATCTTCGTACGCGCCCGGGGCGAATCGAAAGTCGCGTTCGCAGCGAACGAGCCTCGTTCGGCGCTCGCGTGTCGCTGCCAGCGCCGGGTCGGCTAGCGCTAAACACACAGGACGTACGTGTTGAAAGAGGCAGTCACCCGAGGGCGCGCGGAGCGGCGGGCCCTTCACGTCCGCGCCGTCATTACCGCTTTACCCGTCGGCCGACGGACTGTTATTATAACCGTGTAAGGGCGAGCAATGATCACGTCGGCGGATTGTGATTATCCTGCATTTTGTTACCTGTGTTGATTGTACTACGTACTGGTTATACGTCATGTACAGTTAGCTATGATAGGATTTGAGTGAGTCTTTTTTTGATAATTACAAAGAATGCTCGTGAAAATACTATAGGTATTTTTGACTTAATAGGACGAAAATGAATTTCTCTACGAACTCATAACAAAAGCTATCGATAAAAACAAATAGATTTAATGTTTAATAATTTTCTTTTAATTTTTTAATACTAATTTCTAAGACTATGATATATAATTATTTCATTCGTACCATTCTTCGTATTAACAGACCATTTAATTTATGTAATTCATAATATATAAATCGCATTCCTTCTATAATGTTTTTAAGGGGCGAAGGAGTAAAGGGTCACCGTCGCCCATGACCACCCGCAACTCCGGAGGAGTGACCCGCGTACAAATTACTGTTAGAAAATATAAATGAGCGTTTCCCTGTTTATAATCTGAATTCAAAAAAAAAGTTTTTTTTTTTGAGTTCGGATTATAAACAGAGTATTTTTTATCTGTATGTATATACAAATCTTTGATTTGTATTGATTTACATTGAGCGCTTAACGAATTGTGATTTATTGCAAAACGCTGCTGAGTGTACCGGTCAATAACTGTGATACCAAAACAGGATCACGTGTATCATTAACCGATATAATTTCAGTTTTGTTTCGCTTTCGTAACGTTTGGAATTGTATACCTGATAACCAGCTTATGGTTTGCTCTATTTCGATGAATACACATACACGTGTGTTTATGTTTTTCTCTAAAATAGATATCACAATAAATATATTTACTTACTAAAAGTTTTATAAGTACGAGGCGATGATTTAAATAACAACAGAAATATGAGACGAGAATGTTTAAGAAAATTAGTTTTGTTCAGTTATCATAATTTGCTAGGGAATATTTGCAAAGTATATCAATTTATGAGTTGATGGTGCCCGTGACTAGAAAATACGGAACCAGCCTACCGTTCTCAACTAGTGTCGGTATAGTCGATTCGGTTGCTATAGACAAGGTATGAAAAAGACAACCAGGTAAAGGACAACCTTTGACATGTTGTGGGCCAAAGATTAGTGAGCAAATACGTTCGCGGGCCGCGTTCGAAAGTAGGTGCATTTTAAAGTAGTGTTCAAATGAAAGAAAAAATAAAGACGAATCAAGTCTTACAGCGGGCCAAATACGGCCCGCAGGTCGGCTGTTCACATATGTTATAAACCAATTCATCGAGATCAATAATCGATGTCACCAAATTTGGGAAATCGTGCAAAATACTTATTACAGTTATTTATTTGCTGGATAGGTTCATGAGAACAGAAGTGTTCTTAAAATGCAATTTTTCGAATAATTTAACCCAATTCTTAGGTTTACAAATGGTGATCTCACTTAAGTGTTTCGCGCAATAACAGAAGATACATTCGGAAGGGGATCCCTCAATGTAATAAAACTTTTCATTTTAATGGCGTAATTCACTTAGGGAATATTTTAAGGAGCCAGAGCTGTATTTATAAAGCGCGCTATATATCTGCCGGAAGTGCCGCGAGAGCCCGTTTTCGCATAGCAAAAGCAGGCTAGTAGTTCATTAAAAAGATATATGCGGTCATTACGGAGACATTCCGCCGGTGTATTACACTAATGCCGTCCTTTGGCCGACTTATCGGTGAACTTGTACAATTGCACATTCTTCGCGCGCTCCTGAAACGATAGAGTTGCGAAACAATGCGAAATTGTTGGTCGTTAAGTTGATGACGTTCGTCCTTGCGGAACTGTATTGAGCCAAATTCGCTGAATTTTCCTTTTTGACAACAATCACCTTCTAGAAATCAAGTGGACTAATTTGATAAATTTCGTGTAGTATAAAAATTTCAATTTATACTTGTTCAAGTAAATGATATGGCTAACATACATATATATATGTTAATATTAAAAATGGTAGAGGAAATATCGTCATTATTGCAAATCAGGAAGAAATGAAGTTCCTCAAATTCGAAAAAGAGATCACGTTTAGTATGCAAGAAGTGCAGTTTGCTTGGTTTTGCCTATGAGAGAATAGTCGAGGAAACGGCTTGAAGGATTTTCTTAATATAAGTTATCAATGAATAAACTGCAATGCAATTTTATCATATTTTACGCTACAAACTAAAGACACGTGCAAGAAAACTTGCTATGGTCAATCATTAACATTTTCGCAAATAAATTGCACTCACTTTTTATAGTATACAGTACTGCCACCTACTGCAACGTTTATTCTTAATCACATAATAATATTAATTTTAATGATAATTTTTCGACCCGTTATAAAATCATGCAACGTCTAAACTTCAAATATGGCCCAACTTACACTAGATACTATAATTAGAGGCGCAAAGATAGAGATGTTTACATGATAACTATACAGTTGTCATCAGCGTATCACAAACATATCTGCTTACATGGTTATAATTGGAAATATTTGTACGTACTTTGTAAATGGCGTCAGGAATATTTATAACGACAATAATTGGCAATAGATCTCCCCCACCTTAAGCTTGATGTTTAGTCTTTAAGCACTAGGTCTAGAAGAACGCATAACATGAGTCATATAGTATTAAACAAAAATACAAAGTACTATATATTATAAATCTAAATTTTTACATAATGTATTGTTATCTATATAAATAAAAGTTAATTGCCACATACATGGAAGAGCATCACTTGAGAACAGCTCGACTGGTTTGGTTGATTCCTTTTTTTTTTGTATTCCCAATTATCGGGGAAAGGTTTGTATGAAAGGAAATAACCCTTTGTATCTGTCCGTCTGTCTGTTTGTTCGGGGTATCTTCGAAACAGATAAATCGATCACTATTTGACTTTCACTGGAAGGTAAAGAAGCTTACTAGGCCCCTTTTAAGGTAGTTTTTATTGCGATATTTTTAGAATTCTTGCATGAAAAAAGCTGTTAAAAATTGGATAATTTATTAGAATTGAATCACAATCGAGATCGGGAGCGAAATCGGAATCGGGATCAGATCGGAACAAAATCGAAGACGAGGAGCGGCATCAGAATCATAATCGGTATCAGAATTTAAAGCGGGATGGTGAGCAGAATAGGGAACGGGGCCAGGATCAGAATCAAAAGTGAGACCGGACCCGAAATTCAGAACTAGATTAGGGTTGAAAACGAGTGTGGAATCAAAAATATGACTGGGATCGGAATCGAAAATGACACCGGGATTGAAATTGACATCGATCGATGCAAAAAAATCTACATCTATGCTGGTGCAGTTGCAGGCATTAACTACACGGACAAGTTACCTACAAAAAAAGGCAGAACAACGTCTGTTGGGCTAGCTAGTACTTTTATAAATAAATTTGCTAACTTTTTCCCGTGGCTCCGCTCGGATAGACATAAAATAATGATTTTTTTTTTTATTGATAGGATTTGCGTAAAATCTCTTCTTACTGAGCGTCTTCGTATTGAAAAGAATACCTATGCCAAAGTTCAAATCAATCAAACTTATAGATTCGAAAATCTCATGATAAGTCAGTCAGTTGTATTCTGTGTATTATTTTAAGAGATACATGGGTATCTCAGAAATGGCCCTATATATTTTCATGTAAATTTGTAGTTTCATAAAATTTTGCGTTTAAAATTCGGATATCTTTCCTAGAAAAAAGGAATACTTTTTTCTAAATTTTCTTTATAGCCCCTTCTAGTAGAATTTTGAGGCAATTACATAGTTATGTATTCGTTCTCGTCCACTACGTGTCATAAATTATAAAGATTACGTTATGTAAATAAAATGTAGAATATATGTATTTAGTATATACCGAAACATTTATCGTTGTAAATTAATATAAGCAAATTCTCCCGTAGGAAGTTACGTCATATTTCCGCGGTCACACCATGAGCATAACTCGTTTGTCCATTTGTCATTGTGCTATGTATTTAAATTAAATAAATAAAGACAAAGAAAAAACAGACAAAGAGTTATAGCCAATTTCACGAAATCACTTATGAAATTAAATTGAAATAAGTCAGTTTCATATCTTCAGGTCAAGGAGAAGTTCGGTAGGTATAACTACATTTTTTTGGCAGAGTTCCAATCTCTGGCTGCGAGCCAAGTGCAACGGGGATAGCTTTTTTGATACGGAGGTAAGTAATGACTACTCATTTGTTTCGTAGAAATTTGACTGAAATAATTTGACCAAAATCTAATGCAACAAAAGCGGAAAACTTTTGAGATGAGAAAATAAATAACACTATACCTCCAGCTTTTGTATAAACTTTCCAAAAATTTAACATTAAGAAATAAATCAGCAATGTCTTGTATTTAAAGATCTTATTAGTTTGTAGCGTATTGTAATGTTTTTTTAAAAGTAGGCATAATGTTTCTCTTTTACGTGAAGTTTGATAAACAAACTGTAGCTGTCGAATATTTTTTATAATAATTCCTGTAACGTTATTTAGTTGTAACCCGTTTAAAAACAAGGAGATTATATTTAATCGTGAAATAAAAATATTATCAAACCCGTGCGTTATTTGTAATATTTTAAACGTAAAAAAGGCTCTAAGAAAAACAATAGCTACAAATATAAACCCATAGAAACGAAAATAGTGACGTAAATAAATAACACTCGAAAACATTCAACAAAGGACGATGCAATATTAAACAAGACAAAAACGACTGCCAGGTGTGAGCCCGTCGCGTCGTCGTAAATGTGGAAATTTTCAAATTCGCGCCGCTCATTTGCATACAAAAGGTAGACCGGGGGGGGTGTCATTTTTTTCATATAAAATATTTAAAAGGCAAGTGGCCGCGCCCGGCACGGCGCAGGGCCGCGCGGGAATTTCGCCTCGGAGCGAGGAAGCTCGCGACCGGCACTCAACCCACCCACACGACTATCTGCAGTGCGTTCGATTTGATATGCTGTTTCTGAGAGAGTTCATTTTTAATGTACCTCCATGTTAAAGTAATAGGTATACAACGGGTTGCACCGACGTGATTCTACCTAAAGTAAAAATAAAAAGTAATGTAAAAGATTACTTTCTGCATACTCTTTACTTTCTGCATACTTATGAGTTGCCTTCTTATAACGTAAAAGTTAAAGTTCCATGGCAGTTTTGGTTACTTGTGTTGATTTATCGTGTTTGAAATAGTTTTAATATGAGTGACTAGGTCTTCTAACTCTGAATGCTTAGATTTCGTCGAGTACGTTTACCTACGAAGTAACAAAATACATATGCGCTTCAACGAAATACATACCGTCGATACTATTTTTATTAGTACATACCGTATTACTTAAATTCTGATTCTCTTTTTTGCAAGTAAATGTAGTGGAAATAAAAATAAATATAATAATCAACACGTTTTATTTGTTTTAAATAAGAGTTCAATCTCATGAATACAAAAAATGGTAATTATTATAAGTAGCCATTATTGAAGAAAATTTAATTTTTTCGTAATACCTTCCGTAATTATGAAGTCACCCATCATACTGTTACTTTGACAGTATCAATTGGGTGCAACTCCATTTGCTTTTTCAGTAAAAGTACACATAAAACGTAACCTAATCGTTTATATACTACAAATGATCAAATCAATCAAGTAAATATTTTTTCAGGTTCGTGGTTGACAACGCGACAGATTGATAAAAAATATGAAGGAATTTATTTTTAAAGGAATTGTAATACCATGCGGGCAGAGTTGAAGGCGAAAGCAAGTATAAAATAAATCTATTCGTTAAGTGACATAGTTTTGATCTCATCGCAAGATACGCGATTTAATTCCGACAGAGGGCTTTCAGAGCCGTTTCCATGGGATGGATTCTTCAAAGAGTGTATCTACACAAGCGTGAAATTCAATTAAACGAAACAGGGAACAGCAGACGGGAGGCGCTGGTTCATTGATCTTAAGTTTTAACTTGCTTCATATTATTGATTTTAGGATCAGTTTTATGATTTTACCCAGCGTAGCGCAATTTCGCTCACTATTGACAATTTTATGCTACGATTAACATTTTAGTGTTTACATTCATTTTTTTCTCCTTTTCATTTTTTTGAGTCATACTTGTTTCTTATGAACCTACATCGGCTACTGGACGTTGGCGTTTCTCAAAAGATAGACTACTGGTCAGACGAATGCCATTAGATTGGAAAAAAAAATTGAATCCATTTTATGTCCACCCGGACGAAGCCGAAGGCACATTCTAGAGATAATAATTATAAACATGAATAAAAGAAATAATACTTTCTATATATATCTCGTGAGCGATATATAACAATTATCTTATGGTACTAATAATAATTATATAAACTCACACCTATTTCTCAGAAGGATAGGCAGAAACTATAGATTTCCACATGGTACGATCTTTGCATATCTCTCTTGCCTCACTGACATCCATTAATATTTTCGTGCAAGCTCGTCGGTTTCGAGTGCTTGGGTCATTTTTTTTATATGCTACCAATATAGTCTGTGTAGGATTTTCTAGGGCGACCCTTACCTACCTTCTCATCACATACATTCGCCCTTTAGATTTGTTTTGACAGTCTATTTTTATTCATCCTATCCATCCTAATAAAACATGATAAATGAATGTAAAGCAGTACGAAATATAATATAGTGACTGTATACAAAATACTTGTACAGATAATTGAGAAATGGATTAATAAGGTACAGTCTTGGCGCCGCTGAGTCCTGGGTACCGAAACCCGACGAGGGTTATGTCTGTGCTACAATATTATATATAATTACAAATGAAGGAATCCCTTCCATGTCTATCCGGGCGAAGCCGTCGGCACAACTAGTTATTAATAAAACATTTATTAACAAATACATTAGGATATAAAGTCGCCGATTTCGAATATTACCACTTTTAATTTGTATGTATGTGATTTGATGATAAATTCGAAACTTAAATTAGGTATCAATGCGGAAATTGCGTAAACGGTCTATAGATTTTACTGAACGTTACTTCCGACAAACAGAAAAGATTTGAGTTACTCATAACTCACACCTAAAGTCTTATTTCAAAAATATAAAATTCAAACATATATTTAACAATTTTATTTCGATTATAATTATAATGGATAAATTTTGCCAAATTTTGTATACGAAGACAATTTACATGTTCAGGAGCGATACGATTTGGTCGTTGTTACAATCGTCACTGTCGCAGAGAGCGTACCAATAGTTATAGAGCGGGGTTTTGAGACAGCCTCGCCAAATGTAGCCGGTGCCGCGTCGGGACTTGACGCCGCAGATCTCATCTTGCGGGCATTCTGTAGACGGTACTTTGATTCTGTAAATAAAATACATCTACCCACTAGGACTCTTCTCTCTTTACAATATCTTAGCATAAATTACATACATTTAGAGTAAGTAATTCTATTGTCCCGGCAATTTTACGTAAATCTGTTATATAGATATATTTTTTCATGTACAAAATCTACAAAGATCAATTAAAATTAATTTAAAATTATTAAAAAGATAAAAAATAATAATCTACTACAATATGTAGTTTTTGATGAACTAAGTTTTTTGAATTTTTTAGGTATTTTTAAAGACAATAACCAAAAATAGTAAATAAATTTAAAATCGTAATTAGAGAACTCAATAGAATTATCATATAGACAGATGATTTAATTTAAATCTGTTTATATAATTCATTCTGCTTTTACTTACAATGTTAACAATACATAGTGACAACCTAGAGTATACCTACCAATAACTAGTTACTTAATAGTTATTCCTTTAAGCAACATTTGCATGAATATCTAAAAATATACGATATTTTGAGTTGTTTGTTATATTTGAAATTTTACGTACTGATAAAATTGGGTTGAATCACTTTGCATAAGTAGTTTCTGTAATCTACCCGTGTACATGTAAAACTGTACATAATGTAATCAAATTCGTATATTTTTAATTTCATTTTTATTTTTAACTCTTCACGTACCGGATTTTATAAAAAGCGTCTCTTTTATTTCTTGCAAAAACTTTAACAAAGGTTAAAATATATTAAATTTCGAAAATGACGAAACTTTTATGGAACTGTTATTGCTTATTTTACCCCCTTAGGTATAATTAAAAAAAATAAGCACTTTTTTATGTTTTGAACCAGATTGTGAATAATATAATTTCGTATTCTTAAATTCAACAAAAATTGTAGCTCTCTTTTCTGTAGTAACAAATTTTCTAAAAATTATTTGACTTCTTGCTTTTACATATTTTGTACATTTTAGCCATAATTATTTTCGCTATATGTGCAAATTTTGATATTTGCGCAATTCAGTGATTCGTCGTACTTCTTTAGAAAAGTATATCGAAAAATAATTTATATTTTACTTCTATACATGAGTAGGTGTAATAGACTCATTATATCTTTAAACTTTCCACAAGATTCCATTTCTTTAACTGTCTAAAAAGCAATTGTTAAATTGATTTTTTCTCATATCATTATCGAATCAGTTCATTCAAATACGTAATTTGCTTTGAACACTCACACGTTACCGTCCAAACAGTATGCATTGTCATCGTTGTCGATTTGCTCCGTATTTGTTGTGTTGACGTAACAACTCAAACAGGACATCCTCTTGTAGATGGACTTCCTGAAATGGATCATACGCGAAAGTTCTTCGACATTTTTCGCCCATTCCTGATGGTTGGAAAATATGTAAGGCATTTCCGTGAAAGAGATGTAGTTGCAGAGGTTGCAAGAGCAAACGAATACGTTTACGTTGCTGTTCATATTATAGCAGCCCCTGTTGACCACGCCGAACGGAGTGTGCTGAGAGTAGCAGAGGTCATCGGCGTTAGGACATTGAACCGTTGGAAGTCTGAAAGTGTTTAGTTATCGTTTTAGACTCGAATCGAATAGCTGTAGAGTCTATTTACAAAATAAAGTACTTTATCAACATCTACAGTAACTTTTCACGAGTAACGTCTTAAAATTGAAACATTTAAAACGATTGCTGTTAGGAAACAATCTTATTACTTATGTGTCGACCAAATACTTAAGTAAACCATTAATTCGACACTTATATATAAAAATATTACTTGCTCGCTTACTCTTTTCCCAATGGAGAGTTACATGCACCTGTTTCAATATTAGAACACTGAATACATGAAGGGTTTTTATTTTCAGAATCAATACTTATTGTAGTGATTGTATCTGCAGCGTGCATCTCATTAATGTCGTCCTTAAAATCACTGAAACGTTTTATCGCTGACAAATTGTTGTAACCACCGGTGTGATTGTTTAGAGCTTTTTCTAGACTTACATTATATACTATGCTTTTTGGATCCCTCAATAGTGTTTGCCTTTTCTCTTCTGCTTTAACATCTTTTGTCGTTGAAAGCGTTACAGAAGTATACGTACTTTTGGTTACTGTAGTATTATTTGAAATGGTTTCTATTTTTTCGGGCACTGTTTTAATCAGTTCACTTTTATTTTTATTTATTTCATTATTTACATTTTCGATAACTGTAGTTAATAAAAAATAATTAGAGGTGGAATTGTTATAGGCATCAGTTAGATTTCTCGCAGACCATACACACACTAATGACGAAATAATTACGAAGGATAATACAAACTTCGGATACATTTTCTTATTAAGCAGAAATTATTGAACCTTTATATTTTTTTCAAAAGATAGCTACACTGAATTTGTCATTATTGAAATATGTCATCTTTTATTTCATAGTTTTTATTGTTTTGTAAATATTATTACGACCAGTAACAAAAAAAAATGCTTTTTTTAAATTATAAAATCGACCATCAACTCAATTATCTACTTAAAGTATACCACTGTGATCTGGATTATTTTAGTTATATAAATCTTGGTGGACTATATGATGAATGAATGAAGCACTGAAAACGGTATATTAACGGTTGCCCTCGATCGCACTGCAATTGCAAAAAACTGCAAAAACTGCAAAAACTGCAAATTTTAACCTTTAACTTTATTTGTTGTTGTAACAAGCAACTACGCTTTACTAAATGCACACTCTATGAAAATTTCAAGTATCTACCTATTATGGTTCAAAAGATACAGTTCTGTTACAGACGAAATGATAAACGGAAAGACGGACCGAAGACTCACTATTAAGGTACTGTTGGCACCCTATCGGTACGGAACCCTAAAAAAACCTATTAACAAATAAACAGTGATGACTGAATGATCTGCGGGTTTCTTTGGGAAATAAGTTCTCTACCTGCCCACACGCAGATGATGTGACCGACGAATTTTCAACTTGTTTAAATTAACTCATTTATTGCCCTAATATCGAAAAGAACTACGTCAAACTATCGTTCTCAGTCGTTGTCGCCCGATTTATTTCACCGCTCGATGGTGACTTGTGCTTGTGCTTGATGGATAAAATTGTTGGTTTTGTCATTACGCCGAACTATGTATACTTTACAAGTAAGCTTGCGTATTATATAGCAGTTGACAGTTGCAGTCAATGCTGGCATTGACGTTAAAGAGTGACTAATAACGTAAGATTAATTCACACAACATTGAAAATGAATAATATCATAATATACTCTCATATTTAAAGCCCAGCCATTTTGAGTTTTGTTACATTAACATGATCAATGAATGATCATTATCATTAACATGACCATGATGATCAACGCATCATTTGGTGGTCAATTTGTCACTGAATTAATATGTTTATAGAAATTAAACATTATATACACAGCCTTAAAAGTTTTTTATTAAAATGTAGGCTCAAGGAAACTGTATAATAATAGTAAAAAAGTCAACAACACATCATCTGTCAATTTGCACGACTGAGATTGGCTTTGAAATGATTGTATACGATGGAATCTCGGCCTTATTTCTTTATCGCCATGTTTGTGGGTGTTACAATCGTCATAGTTGCAAAAATAAAAGAAAGAGTTAAATGCCGGCTTGTCAACACAGCCTCTCGAAACAGATCCATTCTCGTATACGTTAGTAATACAGAGTTGATTGTGTAGACAAGTTGTTTGATCCGCCCTGAAAAAGTTTCTAAATATTAGTTAAAACAGCAAATTTCTGTTAAATATCATTTGAAACGAAAACATTAACTACTACTTACGACTAGCACGACAAATCTTGTTAATTACGACGATCATTTCGAAAAATATTTTACATTAGCATCTTATTTTTGTTAAATTTTACTAAAAAAATATTTAAACGTATTTAATTAGCCTACTTTTTATTTATTTGTAAGTAGCAGTTACTTTCTGTGGAAAATATTATACTTATGCAACATTCTTCACCAATTCGCATAGTACTTTAAATAACAATTCCATTGAATTCTCATAATAAAATAGGACTACCACATATTTTTCTCTAGAGGATCGCAAAAAACCAATATGACATCAGTAAGTTTTTTTAACAACGATCCGATTGATGCTTTAGTAACATTTATAAAAATGGTTTCCAAATATCAGACTCAGTTGAGTCTATTTGTGTATTTTTTTTAAATTAAATCCATATTACTTAATAGTTAAATATATTTACATACATGTGACCGGTGATCGCATAACATTTAAATATTATGCTTTTATTAAATTGTTAATTAGACGTAAATATCATTGGGAGCAGCGATCGCGAATTCAATAAAGAGATTACGCTACTTAGATGGAAATGTTACAAATTATTTGAAATTACGAAATCTATTCATATATTGCAATAACATATTTTGAATATTTAACGAAGATTAATTTGTATGATTAACTTATTTTTGTGTAAAGTGAACAGTATTTAGATGTGCTGCATTAAAATAATTTGATAACAAGCAAATCCGACGCCGCTCGAAAGTAAAATAAACGAGGGAACAGACTAAGGCGTGATACTAGGCCAGTGGGGGACAGGGAAATATAAAAGCGCTATCTGGAAAAATGGACAACTGGGCGGCGTTGGGAATTCTTACCGGGAATGATTAGCTTACAAATGTTAGAAAATAAGTAGAGAATAATATTAGAGATAAGTTTTTTGTAAATTTATTATGCATTAATGGCAAATAAATAATATTATTCCTGAGGGAATGGAACCACCCGTGATAGTGGGCATATTGCAAAGTGTCTATATATTTGGAAACAGTTTCTATACAATTCATTCCGGTGCGAGTGCCTTTAGTTAAAGTCAGGAGATACTAGGTGGTTCCATACCCTCTTTGTCTATCAGAAAAGGTTGCTTCGACACATCCCCGCTTCTCTGCCGCCGTACTCGTTGGGATCGAACGGGCTCGGGTCTCTCTGCGATCGAAACCCTGGCCCATCGGCGAGTAACGGTTGACAGTCCCGCTTCGTCACACATACAATGTACAGTGACAATCATTGAATCCTTGTAACGTTGTGAGTAAATAATTCCATTATCATAATTCCATTCCCTTCCAATTCCATTACATTAATAGCACTACTCACAATAACAGAATATCTGGGATTTGTGGCAAAAAAAAGCGAGACGAATAGTTTAGGCAGAATAGTCTTAAAACTGGTCTTGTAACATTCACTGAATTCTTCGCCAGGTACATTCATTTTTATACATCAAAAACAAAGTAGAGATGTATATAACTTTTTTATATTGTAAACAATTTTTAAAGTTTTACTCTTAATTTTATTAAAATCAACCAGCTACTATCATTGTAACCAAAATTCGATTAGAACTTCATTAGTACAGTATACTAAACGACTTTTTCCCCGATCAAATGCATTTAAACATTGACAGACATCACTGTCACAGATGAAAAAGACCTACTCCTTTGATCGACAAGTTACCTGCTTCTAATATCTTTTCGTAAGTCTTCGTAGTTCGTTTTTAACGGATAACATCATTAATTTTTATAAAACAGAACACAAATACAATAACTCACTCTTTTCCTTGTATACAAATCATGTTAGCATTTTCGTCGCTACCAGTTTTGCACGACTTGCAGATTAATTCGATACCGAGCAAGGGTTGTTGTAAAATTTTATTGTCAAAATGCCAATCGCTTAGAGTATCGTATCTGTACTCGTATGACGCCGGTTTGTCGTTGCACAGTGGGCACCTACATATGATACTTCTTGTCACTTTATCGGGATTCGCACAACCTCTTTTCAGCCATAATGGATGTATTTCGGTTGTAACACATATCTCCTATTTTGCATATTGTTTTGTGGTTTCTGCAAAAAGGAATAAAATTTTAAGAACTCACATCTTTCAAGCGTTTTTAAACAGCGATACATTTTTCAACGATGATCTTACATAATTTTTTGTTTATGTACTTGGGAAAAAAATCGAAATTACTTTTACACGCGTTAAATTATTTTTGCAGTATCTAGTACCTACTAATAGTCTTACAAGTTCAATATTGTTTAAAGTATATGTCGAGGATACTGAATAAAAATGTATTTTTTTTAAATAAAAGTAAAAACTCAAAATTTTCAAAAATTTGAATATTATTAACAAAATCGAAAAAAAAGGAAAGGTTAAAGAATTCCTAGGATCAATACGTCGTTAGTGTCAGAATCAAAAACAGACAAAAATCACCGAGCCTCTTCATGGATTAAATATCTGCACACATAATTAATTTTGTACGGAACTCAGAGGGTGCGAGTCATATTCGCACTTTTCTGTATTTTTTTTTATTTTAGTAACATATGTGTATTACAGTTACACATGGTTACTTGTATCAATTAAACCTTCAAGCTATTCGTGAAAATATAAATTAATATAAATAATTAGTTAGTACCGTCGCGTGGAAATTGGAATGTTGTTATTGTTATGTTCTTTTATTTTTAACTGTATTTAAATTATTGTTATATAATTCATAATAAGGAGAAGGAATATTATTTCACAATTCCTTGCCAGTCTATTTGAAGCTGCTTTTAAAAAAAACAATGTTGTATGAAGCGTTGTCCCTCTATAGCGATTGAACGAGACAGGCTTACAAGGAAAAAATAAGTTTGATGTAAAAATAGAGACGCTTAAAGGGCTCCACAATTTTAAGTAGAGGTGGAAAACCTAAGTTCCAAATATCGTGTTCAATACTTAAAAAGGTGACACGTAGAATCTCAGTCGAATTTTAGAATTAAATCTGCATAAGCAAATCCCAAAATAAGCAGTTTCTTTGTCGTTGTTAACTTACGTTTCGCCCGCAAAGCAGTAGTTGTCTCTATTTGTTTCGTCGAAAGAGCACGACAAACAATGAAGCCCAGAAGTATGTACAGCCTGTCTAAGATGCCGTTGATCGACGAATTCAATGTATGGTAAAGTATTAAAATTATGAACATATTGCACAGTGACCAGTTTGACTTCATTATTCAGAACAGTAATATTTAAATCGGATATCGCTGATTTTATTTCACTTTCTTCTGATCTAGATTTATTATAAATAGCTCTAGTAGTATTCTCTTTCTTTGCATCACAAAGAACGATATGCGTTAATGACAAGAGAAATAATTTCAGAAGCTTTGACATTATCCAGACTGATAATCGTTTTTACTTGTCTATCTTGACGCATTTCATAAAAAAGATTTTTTTATATCCTAAAATTAAAACAAATCATTGAGCAGTAAAAAGGGTGTATATTTCAGCATATTAAAGTAAACTATATTTTTAGTGTTATTCCCATGCCTGCATTATAGTAAGATTATGCAATATTTTGAACAAATAGGAAAAATATTAATAAACGAAAGTAATCCCTCCGAAAGTTGCAAAAATTGTGCCCCCCCCCCTCTATTTTGTAAACCATATGTTCCAAAATATGAAAAAAATGACGAAGGTAACGCTTAATAAATACTCTCAACGAAAATTATTTTGAACATGATTGAATAAACTGTTCTACTGTGAAATAGTTATTGACGGAACACTGCGCTTCTCATCAAAATAAGTAAGGACGTAAATGTCATGAAGATATACTCTTTGTACTTCAGTTTACACTAGTTTAATAGTAATATTGTAGTTGACATACCTACTTGTTTTTCTAGTTATAGGCGACTAAAGTGCTTATAACTATTCTGTGCGGGAAACATGGAAATTGGAATACGTGTAACAAAAGTATTTTTTTCATCTGTAGTGTATTTCTTTGTAATAACGTCTTCGGAACCCTATAATGAGCATGGTCCGACATGCTTTCGACCAGTTTTTTTTTTTTAAGATCTTTGCCTATTTTCAATGGACTCATTTTTCGTAACATTGTTATATTCAATTTTGTTATAATTTTATAGCAGAATACACAAACATTGCGTATTACGTGACATGTTATTAAAGTAATTTTTGCCAAAATAAATCTAACGAAGGAACTAATGAGCCAATATCGACGCAGTTAGGTTAGGGGAAAAGGGAATTTCCGATTCAATTTTCTAAGTTCTGAACGCGCATCGGGCCATTAACAACACGGAACTACGGTGTGACACCCTATTTTACTTGTAAAGGATAAAACCGTGTGCAGCAGTCGTAGGTTATGTAGACTATACAAGCAGACGAAAATATAAATAATTGATAGAATAAATGAAAAGCTAGAGGTTAGATCAGGATTAGCGCCAAAATTTAACTTAGATTTAATGTAAAAATACACTTATATTAAGAAAGTTATGACCAATTGTAGCAATCGTTATAAAATCACGTATCTTTTAAAATGTCGTTTATGATATTGTTTAGGTTGTACTGCTTATTCTGACGCAGCTAACAAACTAAAGAGTTTTCTTTGGAATCGTTCCTTGTGAATAACAAGGATAGTCCATATCGGTTCAAGCTGTCGTTGCGAAAACATTAAAAAATAATTCTATAAGATCGTTTGGAATCGGGAGCCTATATCGATATTGAAATTGAACATTGTCGTCTCAATTGGTTAAAAAATTATTCCACTTAACAATTTACGTGATTAGTAAAATTGCTAATAAATAAGAAAACTACATAACAAACAATAAAAAAGAAGCAATCTAAGTGTGTACATAAAATTAAAAACGCTATTTTTGAAATAATAACAATTTATATAATTTATAATTAAATAAAAAAAATCTGTTTTTTTAAACGTTTAAAGCAAAAATCAAAACAACGCGTTTCTCACATGGCACAATGTAATTGACAAATAAAACCATAGTCATGGACTTGCACAAATATTTCACAGAAAACCAGTTTCCGATTCTGAATCAATCTCAAACAAAAACTTATAGATTATGAATAAATGATATATTTTTTAGCGTTTAGTATTATTATTACAAAAATATTAACATTTACGTTCTGTTTATACCCATTGAAATTCAGAATAGTGAAAAGGAAAAAGAGAGAGAAATCCTTTCTATTAAACGCTAATTTCTATTAAATTTCATACTTTCTCAATGGAAGCCAAAGCAAGTTCATTTATTAGCCACAAATACAATACAGCAAACAACCGATAAGAAACTTCTTTAGGGCTTTTTTCCTTATATGGAACTAAAATTGATTACATTAATACCTAAGCATTACTATATTATGATGCTCAATTATACAATACTAGTACAAATCGTCTGCCTATACACGCTGAATATCACATATTCTTATACAATACCTGATACTCAGCACTTCTCTCATAAAAACTTCTTTATAACATCATTTTTCGGAAAATGATCCACTATTTACAACTCTACAGAAATTGGTTAAATAAAGCTAAATTAGATAAAGTTTAAGTAAAAAGAAATATAATAGCTTTAAATTAATTTCGTATTAATTTACGCTATTTTATTATTACAATTAATTGGTGTTTACGAGATTAATAGTCGTATTAATTAAAAAGTGCAGTTAGGTATATTCCAGCGACCCCGTGTTTATTCCTTTTCTTTAATACCATTAATGATGTATCAGGATCGTTAGGTAGAAAATGTTTTGCCAAATAGAGAGATTTTCCTTGATATTTCCTACCTAACGATCGATTGCTATATCACTGTCCTTTGCCGAAAAGGCTTACGATTTGGTAATTTTTAGTATGGAATAGCATTTTATCAGGAGTTAACCATTGCAAGCAGTAAATATCTTATGCACAGTAGAACAATATAAACATTCGCTAAAAATAGTTCAATGAATTATATTCTGCCGAGAGGTTCTTTTACATTCTAGTGAACTAAATTAAATATGTCACGTTTTCTCTTTCTCGAGGCGGCCAGTTTAAATCCTTAAAACTCTGCATTTCAGGAGAAGATTTAGACTCAGACAAGCTGCAGTCTAGCTTACTACATTTCGCTGTATTATTAAATTTGGTAACACAAAAAATGTAATGTGGCAGTTTCATAAAATTACTATGATAAATTGTACTTTACAAGTTTTGATATATGCATGATTGAATTCTTGTGTGGTCCTTGTTTCACAAGAATGTATACAAAAGTTCATTTATTTAACATGAATTTATATACATACACATATACACACAAACACACTCATATATATATATTTGTTGTTTTGCTAATTATTTGGAAAGCATTTCCTTTCAAATTATAAGAGAATTAGTTTTCAGCCGCATTCAATTATCTTTTACATTAATCGATCACGTTGTTGCGTGATTTCGATTTTGTCCCGATCCCGGCTCCAATTCAATTCTGATTAAATTTTCCCAAGAAATACTTACTCTAATACTCAAAGCAAATGTTCTGTCTATATTCGTTTTTATTATGGAACGAAAACGCTTCGTGTTGATCTGTACCTTCTCTTGGACATTACTGTTACCAATAACCAATTATTATAAGATAGCTCGTTATATGTTCAAGTAGGCGAAACCGTGGGTAAAAAATAGTTAATACATATTAAAACCTGTCCAGAAATCGTATTTTCAAAGTATAAAATACAAGCAATTTGTACCAATGATTCTTGAGTTACATGCAGAAATATAGAGATAAACAGATGGATAGACAGATAGAAAAACGTTATGTTTAATAATATTTAAGAATTTATTTAAGATATATAGGAATATTTTTGATAGTCAATTGATGTCTACGTTTATTTTACCCATTAACAATGTTTTTAAGTACTTTCTAATAAGCAGTATGAAATTTTCTTATACTTCATTCATGAAAAAGATTCTAGAATCTTTTGTTTAGAATTTACTCTTTTGTATTAAATCTCTAGAGATTTAATACAAAAGAGTAAATGGCTATTAACCGAGCTTTCGTAATATAATTCCATCACTGTAATAATTCCATAACTGTAACTACAGACTAGTTTATGGTCTAAGAAGCTGACAAACAATTCGTCCATATCGATGATCCATAATAGTTTGATGTCATTCAAATTTATTGGAAGAGATTTCCGATATCAATTCCCACATTGCATCATTACTATTAATAACTATTTTCTACAATAATATTCTCATAATCCAGCAATAACAATTTCTTCGTTCTCTTCTCTGTATACGTAAGTATGTACTTAATTTGTCAAACATTATATCGAGTCGTAAACCTTAGTGATGATGAACGAATTGAACATGGCGAAAGCGAGAAGTGCGAATCCAAAGAGCGTGGAGCGTGTAATTTGCGAGCGTCAGGGACCCGGACCGCAGAATCAGGTGATGTTCGTTACGTGTGATAATCTCAATATAAATAAATAGCATGATGCAGTTAAAGAACAGGCAATTTCAATATAATTTTATGAGTATCTAAAATACGTTTCGAGTTTCGTGTTACTGTTACTAGATTAAAATCATTTGCGTAACAAACGCGGCGTAATAAAAAAAATGAATTATATGCTTTGATGTATATTATAGAATTGAGTCTTCTTACACATTTTTATTTTAAATAATAACGAAAAATACATTTGCTTGTTTATTAATAATGTAGACTTATAATAGTGTAATATGTGCTGGTACTCACTAATGTAAGTACCATTACATTAATAAATATACACTTTCTGTAAGATGTTGTATTATAAGAACAAATGACGTAGTAGAGTGATTCTAGTCGCGATCATTCCATAAACGATCCATAAACTAACTTTAACTATTATACATTTAAGTTAGGTAAATTACATATTATAATATTTTAGAAAAAAATCAATAAACTTACAGTGTATCTATGGGTTATATATAATCAAACTATAAAATTTATGTGTACTTTTATATATTTCACTTTCTTTTTACTTCATCCATTATTCGCAATTTTTATGGCAGCTTAAATTTTTTTGTTCCGTATACCAATAAATAATACTATTCAACCGACATCTATTTTCCAGAAGGATAGGCAGAGGCCACAGTTTTCCATGACACTATTTTTGCGTATTTTTTTTGATTCTTTGCCATACATCAATCCTTTCATGCAAGCTCGTCAGTTTCAGGTGCTTAAAATTTGGCCCTTCTTATATACCCCTCCAATATAATATGCATAATATTTTCTAGGGCGACCCTTGCTTACCCTTCCATCACACGCATTCGCTTTATAAAATTGTGTCGTGGTTTATTTTCAATCATCCTTTTCAGATGGTCAAACTTTCGCGATACACATTTTTCCACTCTTACTACTGTATTCTATTTCAAACGATACCATTCTTTGACATCACTGGTCCTATCTATCTTTCAAAAATACTTAACACATGCTATGTAGGGATCGTAGCTCCACTGCATTGATTCTAATTTTACTAACAGTTACTTTCACATCATGGATGAAATAATGCCCTTGAAAATTTTAAACAGAACAATCGTTGTTTACACGGGTGACAAAAGCCATAGACATAAACCGTGACAAAAGACTGTATTGATTTAAAAAGGTTTAGTATAATGATTACAAAAATATAATTCTAGAAACCCAACCCCAGCTACTCTAAAAAATTGAAAAGTATACGTCTGAAGTAGTGTCCCTAAATCATTAAAGGCTGAAAAGAAAGCCTTCTAGCAATATCTTACATACAATAAGTTACAAACTAGCCACAAAACTTGCGCTCCACAAGAAAAATCGGCGGAAATCAAAAATATGCAATGAATTGCAGTGATCGTATCGTCGGTCGATGTAAAATGTCATATTATATCTAAAAACATTTAAAAATTAAAAAATTGTTAAAAAAATAAAGTGTTTTAGGTACTTCAAAAGTGAAAGGTGTCGCTATCTCAAGAAAACGATCGACAACCCCCTTATTTAAGGTATCACCAAGAGCGCGTCACTAAGAGGCGCCTACCTCCCGACTTCAGAATTTTTCCCGTAGCCCGTTCTCGAGAAATCGGAAAAAACTTTAAAATCACGTGACCACGTGATTTGAGGCTCTGTCTTGCAAACGAGATTGGCGACACTATCATTTTAAATGTGTTTTATGTGCAAATATCGGTGCTACACTTGTACCAAATCTTCAACTTCTCCCGTGGCCCATTCCGGAAATATTTCAGAATAATCTGAAACCATGTGGTCACGTGGTCCTCTCCTTCGAGGACCTAGTGGGTCATAGATTACGTCAAATTAAATCTCTGGCGAAGCTGTCTTGAATTTAGCTCGAACAGACAAGGCGACGTAGGGTCTGAGTCCAGAGGTCGTAAGAATCATACACGTCACTGTGATAGACCCTATAGCGCTGTACGCTACGTGTGCTTGAGCACCGGCGACAGGGAAACTCGGCGTGCGAAAAATCCAGCTCGAGTTCGAGAAGCCCGTGTATTTCAGCGACTTGCCTCACCCTGCACACGTGCCTGAGATCAGGTATGAGAGCGTCGAGAACTTGGACACCCATACCACGCAGCAGTCAAGCCGCACATCTACACCGACGGAAGTCAAATCGAGAGTAAAGTTAGTACGGCTCTAACCGAATGGCAGGACGGAGAAGGAACGTGCTACTCGACGCTCCGGCCCCTTATATACGGTCTTCCAGGCTGAGATTGTCGCGCGCAGAGAGCGAAACGGAAGGTGAAAAACGGTAAAGACGGGCTGGTCAATATATTCAGTGACTCTAGGTCTTCTCTAGAGGTACTGAACGGCTCGAAAACCTATCACCCTCTTACTCATGAAGCTAGGCGCGACATCTCTGAGATCGCTGCGGAAGGCAGGGCCGTACGCCTTTCTGAGTTAGAGCGCATGCCGGAATCGCAGGTAACGCGCGTGCAGACGAGCTCGCCAGGCGGACCGCCTTCATCAAGGAGACGGCAGCTGACTACGACCGGTTTTCGCTGCCACACGAAAGTGATTAGGGCGGCCAGCCTGGAAGAGTAACAAAAACGATACGCCGAGGAAAACATGGGTGAAATCATCAAATACTTCTTCTCCCGGGCACAGCAAACGTATAGGGTCCTCAGATAGATCAAAATGACGTCCCAAGTGGCGCTAACACTAACGGGCCATGGTGGGTTTGGATAGTACCTATTTATGTTCAAACTGGAGGACTCACCGTACTGCTCCTGCGACTGTGCTAAAATCCAGGACATGCTGCACGTTCTCCAGGACTGTGATATGCTCCATCGGAAGCGTTTCACTGGAAACAGAGATAGACGTCCGGATCGCAAGGCGACACTTCCCGGAAATACTGAAAGATATAACCAAGAAGGAAAAGTTTCTAGATATCTGCAGCCTGGTTGTCGAACGTTGCAATACAATGAACAAATAATAAATGCGATGATATGTACTAAATATGAAATAAGATGAGAACGAGATAGAGACAGAGACACAGTATAAGGTAAAAGCCGAATAGTTGCCCCACTTTTCGGAAAATCTTTATTTTTTTAAAATATGAACTTGCTGAAAATTATGAAGTATGCATCTCAAAACGTAGGTCCTTTATCTTCTATAATAGGCTATTTTTCTATTCATTATTAAAGATGGTTTTGAATAAATACTGTTTTATTTCACCTCTCAGAAAAGGGATAGTTGCCTACTATGGCGGATAGTAACCTCGGTATGATCTTTATTTTGGATAGAAAGAAATTTATATTAATTAAAGTAATCTTTATTATTTATTTAACAGTCTTTATAATTTACTGCGATCTTTTATTGAGTACAATTTGAAATATTAATTAGCATTATTTAATAGTTTTCAGTTTTAATGATTTAAATTAAAAAAATATTTTTCAAATATTAAAGTTATGTAAGTTATTATAAAATATAACACAAAAAGGTATGTAGATAGAATTTTGTATTTATACTGCTAGGTATACACCTTTAAATTAAAATTATAAGTTGAGTTTGAAGTTGCTGGTTACTCTTTTCGTAGCATCTTCTTAAAGCTCTAGAGGCTATTCCGTATGTTCAAGAAATTTCATTGATGCCTTTTTTCTTTGCCTCAATTCTTCCAAGGCAAGTGTTAAGCTATCTTCTGTCCAGTTGATGTTACGTGGCACCACGTCTGGTTTTTGCTAATACTTGCCAGGTATTTTGCTTATCTAAAATAAATATATAAAACAGTTAAGTAGATATTTATTTTATTTGCAACAAGTTAGAGTCACAGTAAATTCGAAAAAATAAAATAAAATCCGTCTCTGCTTCTTAAAAAAAAACTAAGCATTCTAGGGACAAGTATCTGCGAAAGTTAAGTATCCTTTTTGATGCGAATATTTGACCTTTTTATTTGCGAAATAAAGAAAAATTATTAAGCAATAAAACATAATATAAAATGTAATTTAAACTCTAATGCAAGCAAAGAAACAAAAAGTTGACTGAAACCACGACCAGAAAAAGTTATGCAAAGATGCAAAGCAACCACGATCAGTAATAAAAATATTTAATAGAAATTACTTACCAATATAATTATGACGCCCGTCAGAGTTTTGCCGTGGAATATTTTTGCTCACACGGATAAAAAACGTGCGCCTATTTCAATGGCTTACGCAGAACTTAGACCTGCGGGGGGTCACTACTTATCGTAGTAAAGCGCCAACACAACTTATATTCCTAACATAATGTATTAAAAACCGGAGCATGTATCCGTCCGAAGCAACTATCCGGCTTTTACCCTAAGTGTCTAAAAAGGTAATTAATTGAATTTTATTGATATATGGTAGTAATTTACAGGCCTGGGAAAAATCTGTACTTAGAAATAAAAAGAAATTGACTATATATTGAATAGAATATAGACATAAGTGAAAAATGTTTAAGTAGGTATAAGAAATGTTGTAATGAAGAAGTAATACATAGTATAAGTATAATGTCATAGTTAAGTGAAACTTAAAAAGGGTTATAAAAAAATTTTGAAATTTTGCAAATAAATAAAGGAAAAGAAAGAAAAAAGATGAAAATAAAAATGAATAAAAGAGGATATATTTATTACAGCCCTAACTTAACATTCCTGGTATGCGTGAGATGAACAAAAGATGACTTCCGAACCTGCAAACAAGTATAAAAGGACCGTGGTCGCCATGCCACGGAAGCGGAATTAAAAAAAAAATTACATCGAAGTAAGATAATGAATAACAGTTAGTAAACAGTGAATAAGGTGTCGTTGGGCTTGCAATGAAGGTGTTAACACACGTAAAAAATAAACAAATCCATAGAGGGTTTTACGATTCCTCAATAACTTTGGCAAATAAATTTATTACTCTTTGCAAAATAATTTTAATTTTCCAATAAAGTGAAGTCGCAACGCTAGAAGGGCCGGGTGACCTTTCCGCTTATTTCGAGCTGATCAGTATACAAAAGGCGTTTTTCTCATCAGTCTCTAGTTATAAACTCAATTCCCGTCCCGACAATTGGTCGAAGCTAATTCACTAAGTCAAGTTATTTGTTCCTCATGAACGATTTATTGCTACGCTCCGAAAATCCAAAGAACTGTGAAACTTTAGCAAAGAATTCAGCTCCGAGGGTATAATTTGATCTACTTGTAAAACTCCAGTGGATCAAAGCGGGACCAATTTGTTCAAAAGCGACGAGGAATAATTCTATAAAGTTTTTGTGTCTTTATATTAAATGTACGATGTAGTTTCATGAATGTTTTATTATTTTCCATGGACTTTAATTAGATCTACCAGTTACGTAAAAGTTTTACTAGAGTTGGAATGCAGCCTGAAGCAAAATTGAATTTAAATGTTTGGAATAAAATTATAATTATATTTAAAATCGAATCCTTGGACTCGCACGCAGTTCGCGATTCTTGTGATAATTTTTTTGCCTTAATTATGGAGTATCGTTTTATTCCGTTTTTACCGCATGGAAATAAATTTCGAAATCATTTTAAATAAAACGAGCAAATGAAATTCAAAACTAAAACCATGTTGTACCGTGTGCGGTTCATTTTTATACCCACCGCCCTTGTACATCCACATTTGAGCAATTTCAACACACGAATTTCAACGTGGAACCAACACAAACGGCCCATAACTTCAATGCCACGTTTGACTAGAATGTGAGTAACGAACACGTAATCCTAAAGCGTGTCTTTTTTTTGTCCGAAGTCGGTATTGTTGCAAACTTTGACCCGCACATTACGTCGTGGGGAAGACCAACAGACGGGCCGAGTTCGTTGTGCCGATAAGTTTAGCGCTCTCTTATGTGAGAAAAACGAATTACTTGATAATAAAAGCATCGACTTGTTGGTTACGCGTAAACGTAAAGTTATTTAGGCATGATTCTTGACATTTAAACCTTATTTAAACCACTCTCCCACTTCCGAAAAGTTCTGGTGACCCACTCCTCCTTCCATCAGATATATTCCATTCCTTCCTAAAATGTCGGTAAGCGGTACCCAGCTGCGAGTGTGCGTCGGTGGCGTCGATCACCTTACTATTTGATTGCTTGAATTCTCCTTCAAAATGTTATAAATAAAAAGCATTACAAGCAATGCAATACCAAGCTCCAATTTTCAGCTACGAATAAGAAATATTCTTGTTTGTCCTGATTTAGCTTAAGCGACATTTTATCCATGAAAATGTGTTAATATTATGAATGTGATTCGATACTACAAACGGCATAGCTGACTGACTGACAACTTTCGCTATTATATGTAACAGTGATATTTTGTTGTAAACGAATAATGTCTATTAAAAAAAAGTACAAAAAACAAATGAGAAAATACTGAGTGAACTTTCCAAATTTTTTCTTAAAATATTTTAATATACATTATTACAATTTTAAATACACTTCTCAATAAGCAAGTTTACTGAGATCACTAAATAAAAAGTTTTAATTTAGATTATCTGACTTCCTCGTTATGAAATTTTAAACCCATGGATATAAATGTTTATATTTATTGTAGTTTTAATATGTTTCATGAACGATGACTGATTTCTACATCGTCGTTCGGTTCATTAAAAAGTTTTCTTTTTTAAAAAAATATTTTATTTACGTAAACGCGTACTTAGATATTTATTGCACTAATAAATAATGGAAACTAGCGTCTTACTACAGCTTGGAGTGTCGGTCGTTCATAAATATTAATTAAAAACCAACGCTCGGTGGTGTACAAACTTAAAAACGATCACTCTAAATTAAAAGGCTTCTCGGCCCAGCTATATAAAATGGCCTCACGTGTAAGATTCTGCTCGTAATTTAATGTCGCATAAAATCGCATCGGAGCGCACAGACGATACATCCTCGCTTATGCTTTTTATAAAAAAAAAAAACTTTGCAAAACGTAATTTAATACAAGTACTAAATCACCTACAGTTTCCATTTCTAGTATATTTATTTTGTTTCGTCTTTCGTCTGTAACGAAAGTAGAACAACTTTATTATAACAAGTTATGGATTTTAAGTTGTTTTTGTCTTATTTAGCTGTTGTTAAATTAGTCCGGTATAAAGTTGATTTCAATATTAAACGAAGGAAAAAGAAATCAGTAATGAAGACGGATTTCAATGATTGTTAATCGATTAAGTTAATTGTTATTGCTATATATGACATCAATAGACACGACGCATCATGAGTTATATAATATATTATTTAAAGAGTACCTACGGTCGTAGACAGGCGCAAAAATTGTGACTTGATGGCAAATGATAAAAAATAGCATTGTTACACCAAAACGATCAGTCTTAACAGTTTTGATTCCCGAAAGACACCGTCGGTATAAACTATACGCTGGCTAAATCGTAAAATGGCTCAATCTTACGCGTATAAAATGTATCAATTAAACCGTCACACTCCGACCCACTTCACGTTTCCGCGATCACGGCTCAAGACGTTCCGACGTCAGCCGTGTATCTATAACCCAGTTAGGATCTGCTCCGCAATCTCCAGCCAATTAATTAATTACCGGGGATAATCACACTTAGCATTTCACTCCCATCCTCGAATAGAACGGTTGATTCCCTGATATTATTGTGGTTGTCGTATAATTTGGCAACATCGGCATGCGTAAAGCAATACGCTATATACTGTGTATTCAGAATGTTTCACCGATCTTATCTTGTTGATTTTTTTTTTGCATGACGAGTCGTTACAATGAGTATATATTATAAATATAAATAGATTTTAATAATATTTTAATAAATAACATTTTTATAATTTACTCAAATAAAAAATGCTAGAGAAACAATCATTCAAAGAATTCGAAACACTGTGCTAGTACGAGTACCACAAAAATATTTATAATATATAAATTTCATATAATAAAATGATTCACAATGAGATACATATAAAGTACTGATTAAGAATGCAATTAATTATAGAAGTGTGTAGGGAAATTACGGGCCTATCTAAATTGTAAGGTGTTAGATAATAAAATTGCTGATGACATACCAATTTTTCGTGTTCCACGAAATCGTAATGCGTCACACGTATGTAACCATTTACTAAATATTTGGGCAATCTTAGCGCTTTCTTATATACAATCACACTTCGTTGTCTGTCTGCTCTTAAAGTTAAAAAAAAACATATCAAAGTATAGGTAACATGGGTAATCTTACAAATACTAGTATTTATGACTTTAATTTAATTTCACAAATGTCAATATCTTTAAGAATAACTTGGTCAACTGCTAATAGTGTAATTAAAACAGTATATTTTGACGTGTTTAGTTTTTAACTTTAGCAGTTAACTATTTTAAATGAGAATTTGTAGAACACCGCTGTATCTATGTGAGGTTACTTTCTGAAATACTTTTAAGTTATAAAGAAAAGTCATTTTCTATAGAGAGAAATAGATCAGTATCTATAATTGCATATTGTAATTTATACACTATACATAGATAGACATTTATGATTTTGGTCGTTTAAAGTACGGTATTCTAAAATTTTTAAATGATTGCATTTGATAACAGTTTTAAGAAATTTTAAAATTTAACAAAGTTTTAAAATGTAACTCATTGATGTATCATAATTCTGCTATTATTAAAAATTTAATATAGTGATCGTATCGGAGTTCGATTCATATGTACGTAATTGTATATTTTATACCAATACTATGATAGTTCCTGAACTAAAAATAAATTAGCAAAGGTCGTAACGTGATTGACTGTGAATTTACCACCTTATAAGTAGAAATTATTCGCCATTGCAAATTTCATTTCTATTTTGTTTGCACTTTTACTTTTTTTTTTTCATTTTATTCAAAGTCTAATCCTTTATGATAAAAATACTGTACACCAATACCGTAACTGAAGATGAACATCAAGTAATTTACTTATAATTGTAACTTCAATAAAATTAGAAATCATTTCATTTCCAATGTATACATTTAAGGAGTAGACTAGATGAATCATTAGGTGTGATTATGTTCTGATATGATAATTAAAAAAGTGGTCATCCTTCTTGTGATCCTTCAGTTAAAAATAGATATATAATTATATTAGGAGGTGATATCATATTCTATACAAGTTTATAAACTGAAAACACAATAAAGAAAATTATTTTTATAATGTATTTATATTGAAAATGAAATAATTAATAACCTTATAATTAAAACGAGCTACTACTTAATAAACTTGAGCCATAATTCTAAAGTACCTACTCCGTCAAAACCAGAACACAAGGTAAATTCAGAAATATTTTTTAAAGAAGTCGCTGTGCATCAATAATCATTTTGGCGACAGAATAAAGAAAAATTTTGGTCACTTACCATTTCGGATTCCCAACAGAATAAATGCCCTATCCGCTTATTGCTGCACAGAGACTTCGGTCACGTCGCGGTGACTAAGCGGGTATTGGAGATTGAGTTTCACTACGTATGCTCTTATACGTGAATGTATGGATGGAGCAATTTTGTTTTTTCGATAGAAATTTACTTTTTAGTCTTCTAATGCATAGCAAACTTTATAAGACGAATACAGATTTAGGGAAAGTGTATAAGTAATTTTTAATAGTATTTGTATCTGAATGTTTATCATCAAGAATTGAAAAAACATTGAAAAAAATGGACAGTATTAAATTATGAATTACATTTTTTTTGACTGTTAAATTGAAAAAAATGTATAAAAACTCCTTGACTTCCCATTTCAAAAAAGTAGAATTGTATTAGCGTTGATCCAGTTAAAAATTTTAAAACACCATTTGCTGTAATTCATGATGCAGAAATTATAAAACGCTTCCAAGATTACTACGTCAGACGGTTCTATGTCACCAACGACGGTCCACCGCTTTTCCAGGTCACCTATCCATCTAAGGAGAAGCCGTCCTGTGTTGACGGTTGATGGTCGACATTACGGATCTTTCTCCTTTATCGCTTTAAGAACGATATAGACGACCCAATTAAAATTTAATTTACTGATTTTGTAGTTATACTAGCTCCTACAATTCTTCTGACAATTTATTCGTTTCCATATATTGCAGACAAAACTCTAAGCCCTGATGCTCATCCATATGCCACAGTAACGGTTTCAGTAATAGTTGTCTCTGAGGCTGAGGTTAAGAAACTATATTTTGTAGATAATGTATCACAAACGTAAATTATATATATAGTTATAAATCAATTATTCATCCATCCGTCTATCAGCCACAACGCATCTCCGGTTCCCGTTTTTCTTTCTTAACTCCGAGCAATTTACTCGCAATCAGGTGCACACGGTAACTCGATACGCAGGCGCGGAGACAGCGCAGCCCGGTGCCTGCCGAAGCCGACCGCTTCCCACCGGCGTACTGGCATTCCGTAGAACCTATCATTTTTCCGAAAAGGAAACCTGTTTTATGATCGATTTTTTAATTTAAGGCTTCACAGCTTTTTACACGCTAATTAATATTGTATTAGCTAAGATTTTTATTAATTCTTTTGAGAGGTTTGTGTAGTAAAGAATTATCAAAAATTTAAACAATTTGTAAATATTTGGATGGTTACGACAATTAATCGATTACAGGTGTTCTATTATTTACAACATTTGAAATGATTAGCAATCATAATAATAGCTTTTATTCAAACAGTTGATGACTAACAATAATACTAACTAATAGCATATATTGTGGAATTATGTTTATATTACTTGAATATGTTTTAACATTATTGATGAGTTTAATAATTATTTTTCTCTGTCAACTCTGTCTCTATGCTTTTTATAAGCAACGGACTCCCCCAATCTCAACTTCCATTTCCGTATGTCTTTTGCTACTGTTATCCAGCCTCCATCTATTATGGTCTTTATTTCATAAACCCAAATAAAATAGGAAATTTTCTCCTTATTATGAATCTCTTTTTTCAATTTCTTAAGTATTAATAGTTTTTGAGTCATTGCCAAAAAAACGAAATACGTTTTCTTTTTCATTTTAATTTGTTAATAAATTTTACAATTTTTATCGTGCAGTAAAATCCTTCGAATACAGTTTTCTAAACGTCATTCCGAATCCAATAAGCTATGACACATATTTTTAGAACCTTTATCAAGAATTAACACAATTTTGAACTTGTCGACTAAACTAATTGATTCTTTCGCCAGTGGTGAGGATCCGAACCCTATGCTTTGCGATCCGAAGTATGTCAGGTTAGAGATGGCTTAGTAGCTAAAATCATTACAAAGCCATGGTTTATTTTACAGCGTTTCAGTTAAATAACTGATGAAATACTACTACAATAAAGACGACAAGACTTATTAAAAATGCAAACAGACACCTGTAACTTTAAACACAGCGACCAATTACGAAATATACTATTATTAATGAATTCTGTCCAAATAAACGTCAGTATTCTGTTTAACGAGCCGAGTTTGATTTTCCCATAATAATATTCGGCCGTAGCGCGGCGCGGCGAAGCTAAGTCAAGCTATGTAACCATCGCTAGTGCTTCGCTAATTGTCCTTCTGTTTGAACTTTCGTAATTAACCGCGACAAGCAAATAACCGTAGCTGAGAAAATTACATTGACGAGATCCATTCGACAGTCGGCTAATCAGTCTCAGTAGATTAACGGTTAATATTGATTTAAATTGGTGATAGAAATGTAACGGTTCACCCAAATTATACTTAACCAAATATTTACTATGCAATACGTGATGTTATTAAAAAAAAATACAAATAGATCTGTTATGATTCCAATAAAAAAATTCAAACTTTATTAATAAAATCTCAGAAATTTAATGTATAAAACATGTATAAAACAAATGCATTTAAATTGATAATGAAAATTACAGTTACTGAATAGACAAATAGATACTGGAGAGATATATATAAAGGTTACTTTATGGTTAATGGCTGTAAAGTTAATATTTATTCCCCAGAGAAATAGGCACTTCTAGTTTTAAACTATTGTATTGTAATATTTATCAAAACAGAATATTAACACACTATTAAAGAAAAGATAAAGATTTAAAAAAATATTGTTTATTAAATCATTATCAATATTGGGGAAAAGTTAATTTCGACACGTATTTTATTAAAATAAATCGTACTAAAATACCAAAAGGATTTCGAAACGAATAGTAGATGCAAATATATCAAACAAATCAGTTGTTTCTTATCTCATTTTGCATCCCGCTGTATCTGCAATGCTGTGCGTAGTTTAACTAGACCGAATTTTTCAATTTATTTATGGGTTTATGCCGGCGGCTCCGCCCGCGTGAACTTATAATTAATCCTTTCATCTTTCATATCGACTAATCACGCTGTCAAACATGGTCTCGATCTCGATCCCGGACCGATGTTGAACTTGACCCTTCCTTCAACATAGCTGCTACCAAAATAAAACGACGTAAAGAAGTACAGAATTCGTTATACGTCTACACAAGCAAAGCCGCGACCAAAAGCCCTTATAAATCACAGCCTATATAATATTCTGATGCAAAAGCTACAATTTATGTATGGTTTCATCAAAATCCATTCAGTAGTTTTTACACGACAGGGTCGACAACAAACATTCATCCATCCTTACAAATTCTCACCTTCATAATAGGACTCTAGGATTGCTGGAAGAAAATAAAAAAGGGAATGTCACACATAACAAAACGACAACGACGTATACACGTTTACTGCCCGCCGCACGAAACAAACACACTCAGATAACGGAATCGAGGTTAATTGACATCTGTAACGAGACTGATTGACGCTTTCACGTCCGTAATCGGTTTAAAAGTCTATTATTCGCGGGCCTCGCACGCTTCTGGGATTAATTAATGCACGAAAAGGGTCCGCGGCGGTCAATCGTTCCATTTGCGATCGCGCGGCAAAAGGGCCGATCGCCGCGGGAGAGGGAAGCTTTTCCTGCTGTTTTAATATCCTATTCGTGTACGCATCCGAATGCGATACTTTGTTAGCTTACGTATCGCGTTGCAAACCGTTTCGTATGTAACCATATATATGTGACAGCACGACGCCGTTATATGGAGCATAAGTCCAGTTTTTCGTTAATACGTGTAACGGAATCTGTAAAAACATTTCTGTCCGACAGTCTGTACGTTTGTGCGTGATAGCCTTCATGATAAAAAATCAATTTTGATTTTATTTTTAATGATATATCGAGATAAAAGGGGGCTGACATTTAGTGTTTGTTCTATTTAAAACGGTTTAAAAATACAAAGAATACCTATGTCAATTTGACACGTACACAGTTGGAATAAGTTTTTATTCCAACTTGTGCATGTTTCTAGGCCCTCTTATTAGCGTGCCTTAACCAGACGATTGCAGTAATTCTTCCGTCACCTTCATTTACGTGTTTGCAGGCTTTGTGATGTAAATCTAATTTTCCAATTAAAATACGAAACTGTATTGAATTATTATTAAGATTCATTGAACAAATCAAATAAGGTGGCGGGGGGGAAGTAAGTACGGAAGCAGAAGCGATAGCTGTGAAAAGCTCTGCATGAATATGCAGCAATGCATTATAATATCTACGAGGGCAGAGCAGGGGACGAAAGTTAGTTAATCGATAAGCATATATAATTGCTCATAGAATACAAATACAAAGGTAATTTATTCGGTCAATGGTCTTTATTTATTTTCAACTAATTATATAAAAATAATTAAAAAAAGAAATTGTTCAAAAATCAAAACGTAATGTAGTCATTTGTTTATCAGGTAAGATTTACACATAATATCTTATGCGTGTGTGGCACTTGTCAAAAATCTATCACCTTATTTTGAATACATAAGTTTTTCTGTTTAAAAAAGCAATCATTACACTTAAATATTTTTTCCTTTAGAATATAAAGCCATTATATAGACATTAAAATGTTTCCATGACGGCTTCGTGTTCGCAGACTCTAAAAGCTTCGAGGAAGTCGCTTCGTTTAGCGAGCTTATAAGTCGCCGGATAGAGTGCTAACTACGCTCCGCCTACTGCATGCAAACTGCATTATCGTAAAAATGAAGCACCTATTTACCTATACATAACGCTGTTGGAAGAAATTTTGTAGGATGCCATACGGTTGCGCGGAAAATCGCCATAGTGTTTTCAATATAACGGTGTAGAATCGAGATTAAAAGTGATTTTAGAAACTCATACACGACTAAGTATTGATTTGCAATTCTTAAGGTAGGAGTAAGAACACTAGTAACTTAGGTATAATTTGCATGCTTTGACGACTTGTCGAACGAAATAGTAAATTGCTTTCTAGATAAGAGTTATGTGACAATTGTGAAAAAAGGTCTTGTAAAGTAGTCGCATTTTTAAATCTTCCTTCATATTAGCGTATCCCATGGTACATTATATTCTGTTAGTATTTTTGAGGTTCCATACCCCTCAAAAAAAAAACCCCTATATAATTGACGTGTACAGGTAACAAGTTGAAATTAATGGCAAATACTTAGGTCTGGGGTCGCTAGAAGCTGAATACTAAGCCGCTGTAAACAAAAAATAAAGGAAAAGAATGGCCATTTATGTCTTATATGTTGAAAATCAAATGGTAAATCATAACTTATTAGTTATAGGATAAAATCATAAAATTTAACAAGAAAAAAGATCTCGCAGCATCGGTAATTATATTAAAAAACCTTTTTTTTTTTATTATAAATAACTGATTCTTGAAACAGGAATATGGACCGTGATGTATATTATTGAATCAGAGAACATTTTTCTACTTCGCGTTATGAAAATTTAAAATTTTCTAAACTACTGATATATTTTTTAAATTATACATATTGTTTTGCACAAAAAAAGAATTTTTCTAATTTCTGGGACAAGTATCTCGCCAGTATCGGTATTTAAATAGATTAGAATCATCGAGATACTTGATGCATGAGATATCTAGATACATAATTAAGCTTGTGCGCAATCTTCAGGTTGCCAGTCGTTGTCGCATTTGTTCGGTTCCTTATAATGACTAAACATTTATCTTTTGTAATTTTTGCTTAGAGGCAGTCGTTTTGTTGTAATTATTCGTGTCTACTTGTGATTTTTTCGTGCAATAGTAGTTCTAAGATTTATTTCACAATTCTCGTATTATTTGTGCTACGAAAATTGTGAAATAAATTTATAACACACGATGTCTCTAAATCTGTTAGTTCAAAAAAAATCCTTTTCTGCAAGACATGATTCTAAAAGACTCTTTCACCATATTCTATTAAATTGACATTTAACCAAAAGTCATGTTTAAAATTAATTTTGCATTCCACATCCTCTTTTTTACAGTTATTCGGCCTAAAACTTGTTAAAAGAAGGACATGGAACGCAAATTAATTTTAAAAGTGACTTTTAGTTAAAAGTAAGTTTAAAAGGGGGTGGTGCAAGAGACCCTAAATACAGTAAAAAAACAAACTGAAACCTGAATGTCGAAAGCTTTTGGTTTGTTCCTTGTGACGACAATAAAATTCTAATTTCCCAGATTTCGTAACGATCTCCGTATTACTGAGTTTACTTATCCTTTACAATCGTAAGCGCAACTCACGCACAGGTAATGCTGCAATAATAAGGCGTACAAATCATCGTCCGTATGCCGACGTTCGCTTTTTTTCTTCTTTATCGCCGGCATAAAACGGGCTTCTCACCAAAAAAGGCACCCTCGAACGCAACACATAAGCGATATTTCTCGATCCGCGATCGACAGCGGCGCATACGACGTTACTATTAGACGATCGGACCGCGTACAGACCGCTAAGACACGACCACGACCGGTGGGCATATACTCCACACCTCGTTATGTGTTAACAGCCGCATTCGCTCACGACTCGATATTTATCCGGCGAACTTCGAAATCGCCTTCGCCTTCGTGTCGAAAGTTAATACACCCCACGTGATAGGTTAGCCGGCCGTTTTTGATTCATGGTACCATCGAAACGTACCTGACCGTGCCTCGGCGCAGGACGCGTCCGTTTACCTTATGATTTATGCGCCCGTGGGTGTCGGGGAAAATTTTTGAACATCCATCTCGTTAGGATCGATCTTTTTCAAATTCGTTTTATGTTAAAATCGTCCAGTAATAGCGGACGGCTGCTCAAATTACACACCTGTTAATGAAACTGTGATGGAAACCCTTTACACGCCGCGGACCAGTTGCGTGCATTCCTATGTTTTTGTTGGAAGTGAAAAAAAGTGTATAAGTACCTATCATTGGGATATTTGGTATACTGTGTTTGCTGAGGGCTACCAATAAAAAAAATCCGATCAATGACGAAAATTAAATACAGTCGCGATCCTAGTCTTGTAACTTCTGTAATAACACAAAAATTCATATTTTAGTGTCAATAAAATATTTTATCTCGAGAACACCTAAATATGTCTAGATAGTGTATAATAATAAACACTACGCACAAAAAAATTGTGGTTTAGTAGTTTGATAAAAAACAAAAGAACGAGACTGTTATAAGATAACTTCTCGGTGTCTTCCTGATGTACTTTCCTCGAAAGCCTTGCATTTAAAAGTTTGAATTTTGCGTAGTAAAGTGTTCAACTGTTACTAACCCGTGTAATGACCATATTTTATTTTAGATATTTCATAATGAAAAAGATTTGATTTTTCTCTGTTTATTGTATAAAGAAGTCAAGGCAGTAAGAAGAAAGGGAAAGCAGTGCAAATAACATACTACGCAATAACAATAGTATATATGTCACCCTATACTAATATATTATTTAAGTTTGAATGTCCAGCTATAGTGGTTTATCGATCATTGCGCTAATTGTACATAATATAAATTAATTCTATTTCGAGACCGGTACAATAAAATTATGGCTTACATTTTTTTTTTAATAAAACAAAAATCATTGTCACACAGCAAGTTTTATTTTTAAAAGTTATAGACAACTTACTAACACAATTATCGAATTAGAAATTAATTCTCTGAAACTGCAGGCTTTCATACGTAAGTACATGATTGAAATTGAATACGAATTTTTATTATTTACCTCCGAGTCCACGAGCATACGAGACAAATGGGGTTAATTTTATTCGCGTCAGTACAATATGGGTTGGGCGACCAAAATAGATCACGCCCGTTCCCACGTCGCGCTAAATAGTCGTAACTAACTGCTCCTGACACACATGACGTTGGTATTAACGAGTCATACTCTTAAATAACTCAACAACTCCGCTGATGTAATTGAAATCGATGAAATGTAACCCCACATGCAAAATACAAATAAATTTATTATACAATTTAAATTATTTTGTGTATTTGTGTGTTATTAATTTATTATTTTTTGGAAATTTCAAAAATAAATACTGTATATGTCATTTTTTAATGCTAATTACTGCAGATTTTAATTTATTGTTGTGAAAACATTTGAATGTTAAAAAATACCAAATAAAAGCAAATCGGTTTAGCACATTTAGGGTTTTATACCAATATAAGTCAATAGAGGAATTAATGCAAATTATGGTATGTCCCTACCGCAGTTCTGCGTTATTGTGCACAATTTGTAAATTCTAATATTTTGGACAAATTTCAATTACACTATACTCTTCAACTTCAATTAGTATTTTTTTTATTTCTTAATGGTTAATAAAAGCATTTAATTAATTAATATATAAATCATTACTATACAATATTTCCTGACGTTTCAAAAAATACACAGGTAATTGTTCAAGTTTTCACTTCTGTCGGAACTCCCGGAGTACCTTGCTTTTTTTATTGATTGTTTTCCTTAAGCTTGCACTATGATTACGTCAAGTTTGACGCTTGTTTATATTACTACTTCAACGATAGAGTGCTGTTTCGCACTAGCTGATTATTAAGTTGATACGCACTACGCACGCAGTTAACTGCTAACACGCACAAGTATATTATCAGGTACAAGTACTTACTGAACATTAGTTTATACTGGACATTCAAACGAACTGAAATAGACTTCTGGTAGGTCTTCCTGTAATCTATAAATAAAGAACTATTTTTTATTTTTTTCTAAATTTTAGATACAGTAGTTTCGGTGAAACACCAAGGGGAAATAAAAGGGGAAACATCAATTTTTGTCTATTTTATTCAATAACTCTAAAACTGTTAATTTTAAAATTATAAAAACATATATATGGAAGACCCTCACAATAAGCACTTTCATTTGTATATCACATACTAAAGTTTGCAAAACTTATTCTTTTTTAATTTTCTCACTTACTCTCCAAAAGTAACCTTTATACTATTATTTAAAATTAATTTATTTACGTTATACGTCCGTATTTGAGTCACACACATACATATGTGTACCAAATGCTTACTTAATGGGTCGAGTAGATTCAGAGTAAATTCGCTGTAACACACGGACATTCAGACAGACACACGAAATCTCATATAAGGGTTTTGTATTTTTATCGGAGGTACAGAAAACTTAAGACTCTTTAGAAGTTCTGCTTCTACCAACACAATATCTTAATTAAACCTTTGTCCTGGACCAAACTGACCAATTTCAATATATTTTTTTCTAATCGTTAAATGACGAAGTATGGGTCAGTAATAAAAATTTAACACAAGTCACAATTTTAAATTGCTACAATGTACGGTTTTGACAAAAATCTTTATAAAAGAAAAAAGATGACACAAGAGTGGTTTTACAGGAGTTCCGATTTTAAGATTCCGTACCTAAAATCGGAACCCTTCCGTGGCAGTGAAACTCTGTCACTAAGCCTATCGTTTAAACCATAATAGAAAGCCATTTAAAATTTTCACAGAATATATGTTATTAAAACGGATACAAAAAAATAATAGAGAAAAATTAAGAAGGTCTCCATACGCGAAACTTGTTTTTACAAAGTTTGTTTTTTATTTTGTAAAAAAGTACTATACACGAACACCAAACTTGATATGATTATAGTGCAAATTTTCAAGTAACGCAATAAATAAAAAAAGTGGCCAAGTGCGAATTGAACCAAGAAGCTCCCGTTATGGATCCCTAACCGAAAAAAAAACCCTTTTTTTTTCGTAAATAATAAATATTCTGTTGCTGTACAGAACTCTCGGTGAGCGAAACTGATTCACACTCCATTGATTTTTTTCCTTTTAAGGCACAGTTACCGTAAAAATATGATACTCAATAAGATTGTCATTTGTTTGATTTGTTTTTCGGCATCGTCATTTTTTTTCTTTAATACGAGCGCACCTGATCCTTTTCTATCGTCACGAATAGCCGAGCTGTCGTCCCCTAATATCTGAAACCTCACCAGAAATCATCTTTAGACACAGGTCCGCGAACATAGCGGCAGTCACGGCCGCAAACTAATTATTATCCGATGCGACGCGTAACAAGCCAGTTCTTCGAGCCGAGCTCGTTAACTATAGCAATTTAGCAGAAGTTATTCGGCGATAATGTAGTTTACCATTAATTGTTGTTTCCACGAAGGGGCATCTAATCACGTAGCTAGTTCGCCGTGTATCGAGACGATAGATAATTTATTAAGTTCTCGAACTATTTAGTACGCGCCCGTTAACTCTTCGCCGAGATTGACACTTGATAGACGTGCGCGCAACACAAAACATCGTTTCTGGGTAGCTTTTAACCCACATGCTGGCGTTTGTTACAATACAATCTGGTTACTGTTGTTTTGATTTTTGTTCGGTGTTACGTTGCAGTCCGTTCGCGTGTACCGGAATCGTGTCAGTTGTGGGTAACTATTGTGATTCCGTTGTCGGCGGCTTCGCCTGGTTTTAGAGAACAAAGGCTTTAATTTAGGAACATTAATATCTTTTCATCCCATCACGGTGAATCTGAAAACGAGAGTTAATCTTTTAGAGGCGATTTATGTATGTTGGTGTTGTGTAGATCTGTTCCCACATTGTCTTGACCCAATGTATTTATTGAACCGATATCGTTATATTTATATGAGACATCATTGTGTTTACTCATTTGTTATATGGACTATATTTTTCAAAGATGAATAATAGCAGGATATCGGGCCCATCTTTTTATTATCAAGTACTTTAAAAATGATTTCAAAAATATGTGACCTATGTGGCTTATAATATATCTATGCACATATAAGCGAAATACCCCTGATTGATTGACTGACTGACTCGTCACGAGATCTTCAAAAGTGTAAGTTCGATTAACTTGTAATTCGAAACAGTTATTCTATTCGGGACGCAAAACTCACTAAGAACGGATTTTACGCAAATCTCATCAAAAATCCAATGTTTTATAAGATGTCCAAGACCATAGATCCGATTGACTTTTAGTTTGGCATAGTTAGTCTTTCCGAGACGTAGACGCTCACTAAAAACAGATTTTACGCAAATCCTATCAAGAAATAGTTTTCATCATTTTATATCTATGCAAGCTGAGATGTGGTGCAAAAGCTATATATAAAATTATATAAAAGGTAAATAAGCGATATACCGACGACTGATTGACTGACTCATCGCGAGATCTAAAACTGTAGATCTGATTGATTTGAAATTCGGCACAGTTTATCTTTTCAAGGCATAGAGGCTCACTAAGAACAGATTTTATGCATATCCTATAAAAAAAATCTACATTTTATGTCTACGTGGGCTGAGATGCGGTGCAAAACCTGTATATAAAATGTAAGTATATATAAGCGAAATATCACTGACTGACTGACTGACTGACTCATCACGAGATCTCCGAAATTATAGGTCCGATTCACTTGAACTTTGGCATAATTACTCTCTTTGAGACATAGACGCTCACTATTACACGCACGTATTTTAAGCAAATCCTATCCATTAAATAAAAATGTCAACGCGGGCTAAGCCGCGGGCGAAAGCTAGTAGTAAACATAAAAGCGACTCAGCCTGTTTTGCGAAAATATTGTTTCTTTACATTTTGTTAATGGATTTTTATCCAATAATAACTAACTTATATACTTTTAATATACATGACTTTTAAATTTATTATCTGTAGAAATCATGTTAAAAGTATATTTTTGACCAGCTACTGGAAAATCAAATGAAGAATCATGAAATTAGTTTAGTACATAACAAAATGACATCGGATATGGTTGGTTTTTTTATGGTTTCTTTGTGGTTAATCAAAATAATTAGAAAGAGCGGTAAAATAAAGATATATTCTAAAAGCGAAATGCATATATATTGTTTAGAACTACATGAAGACGCATTGTTTTTTTTACATTTTAATTCCTCAATGTGAGAAATAATAATATAATATGATTTATATTATACTTAAAACCAGCGTCAACGTAGCATATCTTGCCACATTACTTTCAGACTTCCATTGGATAAGCAAAAATAGTTGTATCTGACCTCTGATATCAAAGTTCGTAGCAAAAATAAAATAAAATTAAGACACTTTTGTGTCTTCAATCACCAGACGGGTTCGTAAATTAAATAAAAAAATAAGTTTATATTTTTCTAGTCAATAATAGATTCTGAATTGTGAAATCCTAGATGTAGATTTTAGGAGAGTCCTGAACTAAAATTTTCAAGCATTAGTATTTCGAATAACTAATGTCTCAAATGTATCATGAAACAGTTTGTTGTTCTGAAAGTTAAAACCATCTACGGTTTCACCACTTGATGGCGAGAAGCTTTCAGTAATGTAATGTATATCTTACTTTCCAATTTTGTCGAGTAGGTTCGGTAGCCAGGTTTTGATTATTTTTTTTTTTTTGTAATCAGAAATAAACCGAAATAAGACACTAGTGGAATAATTATCCATTTATACGTTCAAGTAACACGTAATGAACAATTGTTTCATTGTCTACAAGGAAAAACATTGCTGTTAATTTACAATATTGAATGAAGTTTGTTTATACGAGTACGGAAGAAATATAAATAATTATAGCGAATAACGTTATTGACCGACTGGTATCAGATAAAACCATATCCATAATTACAACTTTAGTAAATTATAAAACAAGCAATAACCAACATTTTAGAATTTATTAATTTCAAAAAAAAAAAATACTTGCTTTTGTATTTTAGACAGTTGACTTATACAATTATTTACAACCATAGCTTACAAAAGACCCGGTGAGTATACAACAGTATACATACTACCATAAAGCTTAAATAGAGTCTAAATAGTGTTCTTACCGTCATTTACAGCGCATAAAAAAAGTACTGCATTTCCTGCGAAACACAAAGGCCTCTTATCATCCTCTCTCTAAGGAGTTTAGCGAGTAACGTATTGAAGATTGATATCCGGGGTGCATGGAGCTGCCTTTTTCATGCCTGTATCTCGAACGGGCCCTTTATGTCGAAATATATACCCGTATTTTGCGCGGATATGAAACATTAATGAAATTTTTTATTATTTAGCCATTTATTATTTTCACGGTTCTGGGATATTTATTATTTTTGATAAGATTTGAGCTATAAAAAGAAAGCCATTACTGCGTATTCCATATTACAGAAACTGATTAGGGTCCACGCCTGAAAGGTCGGGACGAAATTCTAATATGACTGTTCGTTTGTTACATTTGTTTCATTCAGAAGCTACAGCCGCTGCTATTGGCACTGACTTGTTGTATTTGGTCGTAAAAATCGTTGTTTTGTACCCATTTGTGATTAAAGAGTAGAGTATAATGGTGTTAGATATTTTTATTAAATTTAAATGTGAACTGTTTAAAAACTAAGTCTTTTCTGTCTCATAAACGACGTCCATGAAATTTAATCTAGAAATTTAAGTCTTGTTTTTTTTTTTTATTTTAGCTTGCTGAAATATTTTCTTTCTATAAAAATTTATATCTATGAAAACTTTAGAAATTCTTTAAAACATATAATTTTTTGAATAAAGCAAATGGAAATATTCCATAAAAATGTGCAAAGTATAATACACGTTGTATAATATACACATTTATTTTCGATAATATTCTTAGACGAATACAAAGTTCCAGGAATTGATAAATTCAAGTTGATTTGTACGTTGACGTACCCAATCTCCGAGATTTTCGACTTCTAAGAATCAACGTTTCTAATATAATAACGATTCAAGGACAATCTCTGTTCGGACATTTTCAATATTAATTTTATTGTTGACGACCTCGGCCGCTAGAAACAAAATTCAACTCCCGACCGGCTCGTATGTCTGTAAGATCGAATCCAGTTTTGAGCGTCAAATATGTCGCTGATATCCGTATGTATGTTTATGATCACAGTTTTGTAATAATTTTAAAGATTTTTTGAAACTATGTAAATGAAAAATTTATTAGGTAGGACTGGCATCAGTGCTGCCTGCTGTTACAGATGTGTTTTCGTATCGCTCTCGAAATAATAATTAATATTATTATCTAATTAGCTATTATTATTATCAGCATAGTTATCTCTTCAAGAACACAATTTGTTAATTTTTCTCTACGCATTACACAGTACAAAAGTGTTGCGCGTGAGTGTCGATGCAACTCCATTACATATTTGAACCTTATTTACACGAGCTATATCAATTTCAAATACTACATTTAGTTTGTAAATTTATGCTGTGCCTTGTTGTGCTGTGGCAGACCTAGATCGTCGCTATAAAGGAAATCTCGGCGAGATCGCTCCCTTTACATATTCCTTGCCGTAGAAAATTAACTAAACTACACTTGGAAATAGTCAATAAACACCAGACTAAAAAGTATAGGTCAGAAAATCGCTACAATATTTCAGACACAAGAGAGGTTATCTAAACTCAATTTGACCAAGGTTAAATATACGTCCCTTATTTGTCATTAACCTAAATAAGCTAAATACCAACTTAATCGCAAATATACCTTATATAATTAAAGTGGAGCTGACATTGTCTATATCAATTTTCTTACCCTCATACATAATTTTAGCAGTTTTTGCCTTCATAGGTAGTTTTCACAGGAATCTGACAGACTTGAACAAAAGGTTTAATTGTATGCATTTTTCTGAATCAAGTTCTCACTTATTACTTATCAATAGAGACTTCCTAATTCTGCTCTACGTATATACTACTCCTACAAACCATAGAATACAGTTACAGTCAAAATAATGAGTGCACTAATGAGTACCTATAAACACTAACAAACAAATAATAATACAAGTATTGACTAACGTTGTAATAATAAACACTAAGAAATAAGTTGAACTTTAAATAGTTAAGTTAGATACATAAGTGTGTAAATGCATTCATACTTCTTAGTTAATTATAAATACAGATATCTATTGCTTGTCATACTCACTATTTATTAACAGCGCAAACTTAAAATTGATGTATGTACATATACCTATTATTGTTACACATCATAAAATATAGTGAAGATACTAACTGTACCATTATAAAGACAGGAATAGATAAACTAGGAAACAGTTTTTAGGATAAGACATTATAAATAAGGAATAAGTACAGCAGGGTATGGTCGAATTAGGAACAAGAGTTTGTAGAGGCATATATACCTCTAATCTAATTGCAATCATGCACAATGATTACTCAATAATAGTGAGTGCGTAGAATTACTGTACACTGTATATCAAAATACATTAAGAATACTGAGTAAACTTGTATAAAATCTTAAGCTTAAATTATAGAAAATATAATCTTGAGGTATAATAATTCCTAAAGGACACAGTTAATAAGTCTAGTTCTGTATAATTGAGCCTCATATATCGAATGGATCAGTAGTAGAACTCCATTGCCTGTAACTACAATAGTCAATAAAGTCACCTAATATAGCACTATACCTATTAGTAAAATACAACAAATTGATTTACAATATAACGATTACAGTATTATTTTTAATGGTCATAGAATGAACTAAAAATAATAAATTGATACGTTATATGATACATATCACTATATGATAGAAATATCCTGAACTAATAGTAAATTTTAGACCACTATTAGTAATACCACAGGACAAGAACAATCCGTAAATATATACACGATTGATAATAATCCCTACAATATATCTATTATCCATTAAAGGACTGAGAAATCAAAAGTTATTATTGTTATGTGATTGAAACACATACTGGTTAAATTTGTTAATATTACGACGCGGTTCTCACATTAAATAGTACATAACTGAGATGTAATTACCAAACACCATAAGATATATATTATTTTCGAATTGAATCACTACAAATTGAATGATAATGTATCTATTACAAAGATTGTTATGAATCATTAGAGGATGAAGTGCTTAGTAAGTAGAGATAATACTAAGTATTGAAACAGCTTTCAATTGACTAACGATACAGCTCCTATGTTGCCAATACCATTATCATAAGAGCTACCTGATAATTATTCCTTTAAACATCTAAATTCTTAGAGATTTTTAGAGTTTCTAATTTCATGAAGTACGAAACCACAACTCATAATGGACGAACACACGATTATAAAAATAAAAGAAGACGGTAACTGTCTTTACAAGGCAATAGCACACCAAATAAATAATTTATTTGGGCTAACATTTGATCATAAAATGGTTCGAAAAGACCTCGCCAGATTTGTTCAAGAAAATCATCAATCATATGACCAGAGAATCAGGTTAGCTTTCACAAATAACATATTGGATGAAGATTTTCCCCGCCAAACATTACAGGAAAAAATTAAATGTACATTAAAAAACAATTTACTAATGGATTTTGGGGTGGTGAAGACATTCTAATTGTAGCTGCAAAATATTATCCAGTCAATGTCCATGTAATTCAGGAAAATACTAATAGAATCACATACTGCCCCCTTGGTTCACCAGTACAAGGGAACATATACTAGTTATTTTCCGGGAATCATTATTTTGTTCGGGTATTGTTACTTTACAGACACAAAAACTCTATGCTTGCCAAAATATTCAAATGAGTTGAGTGACAGACCGAGCCAGACAGCATCCCTGCCGATAACATATCAACCTGCTCTTCTAATATATGAAAACTGGGGGACTAGGGGACGGATACAATAGCGATAAGAAGTTCACTGATCCAACTGAAAGAAAAGATACCCTGTAACAAAATGATCGTAGGCACATGGAACGTGCTGTGCAACACTTAAAAAGAAGAAATTAATTGATCAACAATTACATCATTCAAAAAGCACCATTGCAGGAATATAAGAGATTCACATAGCAAGTGGTTTATTTACATCTGAGCACCACAACTGGCTACTAAGTAGGGGAAAAAAGGCATAAGAAACATGGGGAGTGGGCATAATCATCAGGAAAAATGCAATATCCAGAATTATTAAAATCCAAAGGAAAAACAATGGCGTATTAGGTATTAATTTGGAACTTAATTCTGAATTACAGAATTACTGTTAATTCATACCATACAGATTAGCTCATTATAATAGCGCACATCCCAATGTGGTCAACTAAAAAAATCTATGTCTCATCATTCTTACAAATTGCCTCACTAATAAGAAACAAATTCCCAGAGTCAAAGCTATTGCTCCTTGGAGACTTCAATACACACAATAATCGAAAAAATAATCAAGGTACAAACAAACTCATAGTCGGCCACAATCTATTTCACCCCACTTGGGATCCTTTCTGCTCGATTTTTGCGTCCAACACAATCTGGTGATTAGTAGCACGTGAGGCCGCAGATCATGCGAACTAACTTGACGATCTGGACAAAAGTCATCACAAATTGACCATATCATCACAGAATCCTACAATAGCACCAAATTCGAATACACAAAAAGCTACTAGGTAAAAAAAATATCTCAGGTCATAAAATCATCTTCGGAAAAATAATTAAAATGACTAAAATAAAGACGCCATCAACCAAAATAAAGCTGAATCCAGAGAAGAAAACAATTCATCAACTTACCGTTTTTGGAACAGGGGCTATACACTCCTAAACTAAGACAGCATATCTAAAAAATATGAAAAAGTAGTGGAAGATAAAGTCTTGACTGCACTGAATCAGCATTGGCACAATGCACAAGATTGGAATAACTTCAATGGAATATTAAAGCTATCAGTTAGAGAACACTTGAAACTCAAGTCAACTCAAAAACAGATCGAAAACCAACAGAAATTCTCTAGCAAAATTCATGAAGGCAAAAGTTTGGTAGAACAGCTCTCCCAAAGATCCCCCCATGATACAGAACTCCAAGGACACCAAGAGAGAACTTCTGGACATATAAGAAAAAGAATACGAAGAGAAATGCCAACACTTCTTTTCACAGATGCACAGAGTTCATAGATCCCGACAAATGAAAATGACATATGAATTTTTTAGAAGTTTCAAGAAGCAAACTGAAAAGAAACAGTTAAAACGGTTTATATCGATAATTACTTGGATTTATGAACTGCACCACAGTTCTTAATAATATAATGAAGAACTTAAAAGAACGCCTAATATCAGTGGGCTTAAAATTAAATGAAAGTAAGACCGAAATGTTAGTTAGAAATTCAATCAACAAGAGCATAGCCAAACATACACAAGAAATAAATGGAGTCCTAATCGCTAACGTGGACATAATTAAATATCTGGGTACATACCTGACCTCAGAGCTGAGTCGGAGGGACACGTTAAAGGCAAGAAGTAAACAAGCAATCCGTAATGCGAAAGGTCTCATTTCTTTCATCAACAAAATCAAAATGCACTGGAAAATCGCCAAGTTGATTTACACAATGGTGATTTCTCCCTCCATGACATACGGCCTGAATGTAGTAGGACTAACCAAATCAAATAGAATAAGACTAACATAGTATGAAAGACAGAGCCTGAGAGACAAGTTACAAGCCGCAATAAATCAACCTAGACTGAAAACACAAGAAATCCTCGAAGGAAAAACAATCACCAAAACCATTAAGGTTAGAAGAATGTGCTACTACGGTCATCACTTAAGAAGTAACCAACTTCACATACTTAACTCTGCTCTAAGATATATTACAAAAAAGAGAAAAGTTTGACGTCCTATTTATACATTGGAAGATTCACTTCGGCATGACTTAAGTTATCACAATGGGAACCAGGAAGAATGGGCCACGTTAGCTCAGAACAAAACAAAAGTGAAAAAAGCTGCGGGTGAACTACATCAACTGCCAGAAACGGACACTGAAAGCTTTGCACTGAGAGAAGAAAATGAAGAATGAAAGATGAACGGGAGATATAAATTTATTTCAGATTTCTAATATACATAAGTATGTGTATATATACACATGTTACTACAACAGGAACCAATAAGAACAAAGCAATTTAGGGATTAGGAAGGCTGTGGATGAACCCTACCAACCCTCACCAACACCGAAAGTTAAATAAGCAAAGAAAATAAGGTATGAAAAATGAATTGAGAAAACAAATTTATGAAAAAAAAATATCTTAGAGCACATATGAGTTATCACAACTGGAACCAAAAGGAAAAAGGCTACATTAGCAAAGAGGAATGTAAAAACTAAAAGATTGCGCATGAACCACACTAACTAACTAACACTAACAGAAGCAAACATTGAAAGCTCTGCACCAAACAAAGAAAACGAAGAACGGAAAACAAACGGAAGAAACTTGCCCTTTTCTACTATATTTATTAACATATAATAATATCTATTACCTATCCTGAATCCAGTTTCTGGCTAAGCGTTGCACGAATACCGCCTGACTCTACACTCCCTTCACTCCTAATACACACTAGAACCTATACTCCCCCCTATAATTACGCTCCCTTCGCTGTATCGGGACTTGTTCCTTTTAGTCATTGCGACTGGCTAAAGGTTGAGCGATAATAATAATGATGATGACCGTGTAAATGAAAAATTTATTAGGTCTCTTCTGAAGAAGTGACCTAATAAATACTCGAATGTGAAATTCTAATATTTGGTGCCAACGCATCTTTCTTATTGTTTTGATTAAAAATATATAAAAAATAGACCAGGACTGAGAAATTTACTAATACATAGTACAGAGAGACATGTATTTTTGCTGTTGTGATATAACTTATTATATCAGATCTAATAGCCTCACTTTTAAGCCATATTCTATCACAATTGTGTTAGGGGTTCATAACCAAAATGGCAAAAACGGAACCCTTTTAGTTTCGTCATGTCCGTCCATCCGTCCGTTGGTCTGTATATCACAGGTATTTTACTCAAAAACTACATGCTTTCTAATGAAATTTAAAATACAGTTGTTTTGTATAAGCCGTTATTCAGTTTAGTAGTTACATAATCAAAATAATTATTTCTAGATGGAGCACTCCATATATGCAAAGAAAGTGATTTTTTTTTTCAGGTGACATCAACGTGAGGCACATATACTTTTAACAATATTTTAAGATTTGTATACCTTGATTTAGTTTATTTATTTTTTGATTAATTAAATATTTTCAGAAATAATCGGTCCGTAAGTAGAATAAATTGTGTACCACTTCATTTATTTTTCAAGACATATTTTCAAAACTATAAAAAATTTCCAAAGACAACGCTAATAAATGCTTTCAACAGAAATTATATACAACTTGATCGAATATACCATTTTCCAATTATTGCTCAAAAACTGAGTTTCTTAACTAAAAAACGTAAGTCTTATAAAGTTACGTCCTTTTCTGGTGTACTTTTTCACGTTGTATTTTTACATTTTGATATTATAATGCGTTGTTTAATTGTGTTTTAAGGCATTTAATATTTAATAAATAATTATGAGTCTAGGTACATACATTGAATTAGTAATGTATAACAGTAAAGTGATTTGATAGTAAGCTAATACAAAATTTCGTCTTAACTATATTTCAATGTAGTAACCGCCTACGGAACACTACATTGGGCATGGTTCGACATGCTTTTAGCCGGTTTTTATTTCAAATTGAGGGGCACGGACCGCGACAACAAACAACAACAACACGGCGAGAAACGGAACGTATGGTATAATTTGATTTAAAATAAAGTTTCATCGTTCAATTCGCCCGTCATCAAGATGAAACCAATTACCTACTAGTTGGAAGACAACGCCCTTGACCACTGAGCTACTGTCGTTCTTGTATAACTAATAAAATACACTTAATTTTCATTTCTACGCACAATGATATTCACCGGTCAAATCTAAATTTTGTTCCAGCATCGGAATCCCAATGGTCGCCGGCCGGCCTCGAAGTAGGCCGCCGCAGGCCTTAACGCATGCAGATAAGCTTTTGAGGTCGGACCGATGATAAAAGCCCGGCATCAAAGATCCTAACGAGATAGAGAGCGCCGAAAGAAGGGATTGATCCGATTTACCGGAGACTACAAGCGAACGCACTCGATAGGCGCTTTTGGATGGGCGATATTTTATCAAAACGGAATAATAAACACTCGCCGGAGCATTGTCAAGCAAATAAGTAAATAACGCCGAAAACTGTCCAGTTTTGTGTTCTAATTTTATTATTTTCATGTTTAAGACAATTGTTTGTATAAAGGTGTACGTAATTAGATAATATTAAACAATTTAACCAAAGAGCAACTAAAAGCTACATCTATGACTTGTACCAGTTATAAATAAAGATTTGTCGATGCGTGGAAATTTCATCGAAATAATTTGAGTTGTAGATTCTAATGGATTATTTGATGATGTCAAAATACACGGCCACCAGAATAAATGTTCTAAACGTATGCAGTTTAGTGGCCACCATCTGACGTTGTTGTAGTGCAATTGAGCGGTGTTGCTTTCAAGTCAGATATTACGAATTTGAAATCCTAACCAAGGATAATTTGATCAAGAGTTTGATCAAGAGAAACAAATTGTGTCGTGCCCTAAAGAGCACGTTAAACCATCCATCTAAGAAGTCATCACCGCATTGAGAGAAATGTAATTTTTAGCTCCCACTTGCAACGAGATAGGGTGGAGGGCCTAAGGTTCAAGCACTTTAATTTGAAAAAATACAAACATAACTACATCAGATACAAACCTAACACAAAAAAGAGCCAAGATAAAATTCTGATTTCGCACCCAGGGTTTGACACGAAAGAAAGAAATGACATGAAATTTACAGTTACGATAAATTTAAATGATACAACTATTTATTTGACGGGCGTTCAATAAGTAAATGAGAATGAGTATGCAGCCGGTAATTTTGTGTAAATATTATTTTATTTTTCGATGTAGTCGCCTTTTAGCACTATATCGAAGTGCTAAATAGGTACATCTTTTCCTAAGCTTAAAATTGGCATATCTTTTCTAAAGCTTAAAACTGCTTTCTTTGAAGAAACTCTTCATCCTGAACATTTACAAATTTCTGTATTGCAGCGACTACTGCTTCATCATTTTCGAATCTTAGTTTCTTTCGGATACCCCACTTTGGGAATAGTTAGAAATCACTAGGGACAAGGTTGAGTGAATATGAAGGATTCTTAAGTATTTTGCAGCCACAGCAACGACGAATCTGTGAGCCAAAATATTATCTTCATGGAACAAAACAATTGTTCCTTCTTTGTCTCGCCATTTCTTTCAAATTTCGTAAAACACTAGATGCACGGTCCAGATATTTTATCATGACCACTCCTTTACTATCCCAGAAAACACAGCCCATGATCTTTCCAGCAGAACGACTCGCTTTAAATTCCCTAGATGTTGAAGATGAATACATTAGAAACTTTTGAATATTTTTGTATTAAAAATGACTTTTAATGAATTTGATTCATTCGTTATTGTAAATTACTTCAGATTTTTAAAAGACATGATAATAATGAAAGTTAGGACCTCACAAGAAAGAAAACTTACAAGCTTTTGATGCATTTGTAAATACTTCTCCAATAACACTTCACTTAATAAAATGCGTGAAAAAAAATTTCATACCGATTTTGTATAAAGAAAGCTACCTTCTAATTTTTTTATATTGTTTTTATATAATTGTATGGCGGTCCACTTCCCTGTGCATTTTATCGGAATCGACTGAAATTAATGGAATATATAATTATAAGGCTGTGACATACAGATGGACAGACAAATGAATAGGAAGGAATTATAAGAATTGTTTTTTCCTTTGGCTGTGGAATCTTAAAAATACTACTTATTATCTGTAATTTTTTTCATTAATATTGTTCAAATATGTACGCGCCCGGACAGCTTCAAGTAGTCTGTCTATTTAGAAGTACTCATCCTTTTCACTGACCCGTCATCCCGAAAGTCTAGGCGTTCAGAGCGTGTTTATCTAGTGGCACTATTTATTTTTATCACTACGAAAATTAATAGTTTTGTATTACAATTGGGTTAATCTCCTCATCGATCCGTGTTTTTTTGTTTATTCACTCACACGCGTGGACACTCACTTTTTTCCGTCAAGCAACCGCGTTCAATGATACACGCTTTCCCGCGTTTGTTCTGGCCTGCTTCCGTTAGTAGTTTGTTTATGGTGAAGGCGAACAAACCATAATTTTAAGGGGGGAAATGCGTAAACATAATGTTATTTCGGATGTACTTCGAGAGCAACTAGGCTTTTTATTAGCGTTTCGAGGTCAAATTCTCGATTGTTGAATTTAACGAGAAATACTTGTTTTGTTTAATAATCTGTTTTTTCTTGCCGAAACTCCCCATTATCGAAGGTTAAACTTGTAATTTTCCTGGATCCCTTATGAACGTAAAAAATTAAAGTTCTAATTTTGAAATAAAATAATCTTGTTATCGTGTCTAAAAATTATATTAAATTAAAAAGTTTCCGAACGTACGTCATCACGTCAGCTCACTCATGAGAGTCAATGTTATCAAACATTGGACAAAATAATAAAGAAGTTACTTATCTAAACTATTATTTAATATGGTCTATTTTGTTTATTTTCAATCAACACCACTTTGCACAATAGCGTTCATCGTATTCAGCTCGCCAACAAGATTTAAAAACTTTAGCACACGTTTTGCGAACGCGCTATTAATATAAATCGAGTTGCCGCAAGAGTTAGTTACGATTCGGGGCGCCGAGCCGCGGGCAACATTCGATGTGGTTTTCGTGATATGACTCGTGTAGTTATGAGCTATTGCTTTATTGATTACTTTTAAGAACACTAAATCAATGTTTTTGAAAATCGACGTGGTAAAAATCCTCAATTCGGTCGCTGTGCATTTAATACGATTATGATTTAGCATAATTATTCGATCCATATAATGTCATTGACATAGTTAAAGTTTCTTCCTATCTTTAATAAAATATTTAAAGATAGGAAGAAACTCCGGTTGGGTCCTAGATTTCATTACGTGGTCGAACTTTGGTAACCAGATTTTTGAAATAATTAATAATCCTTGTTTGTAAACTTCTAATTATCCATTTTACGATTTTTAAGATGCAATCGGATTTAAAATCCAATTGCATCTTAAATATTTTTTCCCGCTCGATTGACCGCAGTCATGGTTGAACTCTTTCGTTTTAAACTATTTCCGTGTTCGGTGTCAAGTTCAGAAATTATTCAATTTAAATTATTTTCATTCAAAATTTATTAATCGTCACAAATTCGATATAAATGTTGGCGCCACCGGAACAAATCTGCTGATGCTGTATTTTTATTTAAATTTTTCATTTTGGTTTTTTACTGTAAGCAGTGTATAGAATATATATATATAAAATTGATTAAGTAATTGAATTATTAAGGGTCGTGTAATATTAATTTTCAATCCATATAAATTATATAAGTGCAGAGTCCTTCTTATTGTAAATAGATCTATATTTTGAACTATGATCACTAAGTTAATTTTGTAACATTTAAATTACTAAGCTAAAATAGCAAAACGCTATCGACGGTTAAGTTGTAACTTAGATAACACGCAGCCTCCGTATTGCTGTTTTAATAAAGCGCCGATAGCGCCGTGTGCGCATGGGCGTGTCTAATTAAAAGGCACGTCACACGTTAATTATCTTCGGAATTTCTAAAGCGTATTGTCTAAAGGGATCCCTTTAATTCCGCTAGATCTTCGGCATTAAGGGATATTAAGCGGGCGTGTGCATTCGACGTGTTTATATGTATTTTGTATATATCTTAACATGGTCTAGGTAGCATGTTGTGGGGATAGTGAAGTCGGTTTCAGATAATAAAATAGAAGACGATATGAATCAAGTTTTTATATATTTACATTATTTGCATTATTTGTAGTTGTTTCATATAAATACAAATGATATTTAAATATGACATATATGTTTAAAAATATATTACACCTATTTTTCAAAGGCGTAAACCGAGAGGTACCTAGAAACGTATCTCTACCTACAGTGGTCACTAAATGACTTTTGTGGTTAATGAAGACTCATCAGTCGTTTCAGTTCGTCGTTATCGGATGCTTAAAGCTAGTCTTTCATAAACTATTTCACTGATTGTCCGTCTTTGTCACCATTCTATTCATCAGTCTATCTTTTTTCACTCTTTTAAGATGATCAAACGACCCCTACACATCTTTTGCCACTCCAAACGCTAGGCCTTTCTTCAAATTCAATTCGCATCGTCCTCTCACGTCACTATTGCTATATTTATTATTCAGGATATCACCACGCATATTATTCATGAAGAACGTATTCAGCATTGAATCTAGTAACGAGCTGTTTCACCTGAGCCAACTCTACTGCAAAATAATTTCGCTATTCATAAAGTGCAGATCAATTTTTTTATTTACTTTGTGTCAATATTCCCCAAGTGCTTACCGTTGATTAGAAAACTGAAAACCGAAATTGACAAATTATTTCATGATACGTGATATGTTTGTCGTCTCATATTACTATCTCGCAGTCCGTTATACTTCTATTTCCTTCGAACAACTTGACCTCAGTCTTATTACATTCATTTTCGTACCTCAAGAGAGAATATCTCATTTCGGTTATTACCTTTTGCGACTCACACGCAACTTTTATTTGATTGTCTATGTGTAGAAAGTAACATGTAACTCATCCAGTCTCAGTTCAGATTGACTGTCTTTCAAATCGTTTGAACACTTGTCCATGATTAAGCTGGACAACCATTGATGCTATTACTGTCTAAAACTTCTAAAATCAGACTATTTAAGCCACAATCTTTCCAACATAGGCACTGGAACTCCCATATACAAGTTCTATAATGCCTTTGTCGAGCCACCATAATCTATGCCATACATATGTCCATAAATGTATTATGCCACCTTATAAGAAATATTCTTACACTAATATTAGATGGTTTTAAATATAAAAAACACTTAAATCAAATATACAAAACGCCACAAGAGTTCAAAAAAAAAAATAGAGTCGGCATTTCAATAATTTTTCAATTTCTAATAAAAGTGAACGTATTTTTTTCATTAATTTTCTCCTCACGAATTATAGACCCTATTTTTAGCACAATAATCATCAAACCATATAAATTTACGGCATTATTTATTTTATGATGTAAAAAAAGAGATTTTTCTTAAAGTCGTCACAAAATTTATATACTGTATACATATACATCCATATACATGCGCATATACCCACATACACCCACAGTATGCTTTCGCCAACAATATTTTGATCGTTAAGTCCCGACGCAACGGCGGGTTGCTTTATTCTAACTAAGGCAGCGTATACTTGCTGTGTGCGGGAGCTTACTTATCGCGATGGGGAAATTGGACCCCCCGGCTGAGCGCGCCTCGCCCTCGAGTTACCTAATAATGAACCTTCACACCGACGACTAAGCTATGGCATTACAGAATTAATTTCTTCATTGTTCATGAAAATTATTAACTGAACCATACGTAGACCTTCTCATATCCCACGACCGTGTTTTACAGCTAGCTACGTAGTTACGATTAGTCGTGGTCTTTATATATATAACTTTCGCATATTATTTCGGTCATACCAAGAAACTATGAAAAAGTATTTTATTGATTTTTGAGTTTTAGGTATCGTAATTTGTTTTAGTGAGATTTCAAAGAATTAACCATTGTTCATCAAAGAAACAAGAATCAGATGATCGTTGACATAAATATTGGATCGATACAAATATCGATTCAAATCCCAATCCCGATGAAAATCCTCATTTCAATTGCGAGTCTGAAAGTAATTTTTGTGTTTCAGATGGCAGTTTGGATAGCGGTTCAATTATTATCGAGGTCCCGATTTTAATTTCAACTAGCTGGGCGACCGAGCATTGCTCGGATTATTTTTTGGATACACTAAGTGTATACAACACTGTTAACATACCAAGTTGTAAAACTAATGTCACTTCATTTCGCTGATTAAAAAACAGTCCATTATCACCAGTAAAATATCAAGTGCCGTAATATTAAAGTTATAAAATATGGTTGTCTGAGGCGATTTTAATGTTTCCAAAATATTTGTTTAATGATTTCTGTGCAATTTGTAATATTCGACATATTTTACAACTTACTTAGTGCTATTAATGAGATCGTATTGAGATCTAATTGAGATCGTAGTTTTATTTTTTAACACAAGATGGCACTCGTTTCCCGTTGAATGGACCACAACTGACGACTGACACATTTTCAAATTAATATTCCAAAAACAACCATGAAAATAAAAAAACTAATATTGAGGTTATTTTTGATAAAATTAATTTAAAAAAAAAGCAACCGGGAAGTGGATCAAATTTAACTTGCAAGATAAAAATGCTTGTTATAATAATAAAAATTAAAAAAGCGTGATAAAAAAAAAGAATTAAAAGAAATCAAGATGCACCCCAGGCTCGAACTCGGGACCTTCTGCACAGAAAGCATACGTGCTAGGTGCTGCTCCACGGCAACTATGAAGCTCGTTGCGAAATATCTGTATATTTAGTAAGTAAGCATTCATATCCCGGTTTTTAATTTTTTTCTTGAAAAATCGCGTTTTCCCGAGAAAAACACCTATGTTGATAAACTTGAAACACTAAACTTTATCTAAATAAAATTTTTCATGAAAATCCTTAGAGCCGTTTCCGAGATAGCTGGTATATATAAACAAACAAATATACAAGAATTGCTCGTTTAAAGGTATTAGATAGTTGCGCTGACGCGATTCCGACTGCAGTCACGATCTACTGTTACGAGGTGGGATTAATCACGCAACAATTTTGATCCCCTTGAAAAAATCGGAATTTATAAAAAAGCTCAATACTTGGGTTCCACAAGAATTCACTGAAAGAAATGTAATGGATCATGTACTCATTTGCGATTCTCTATTGAAACGCAATGAAATGGAATCGTTTTTGAAAATAATGATCACTAGTGATAAAAAATGGATTACCTACGACAAGAATATGCAAAAAAAAATCATGATTAAAAGGCAAGCAAGTTCCACATATTATAGCGAAACCCGGATTAACTCGCAATATATATGATGATGATGATGTGTGTGATGGAATTAGAAGGGCATTATTCATTATGAGTTTTTATCGCCCGGCTAAATCATCAATTCGGATCTTTACTGCCAACAGCTGATGAAACTCAAGCAAGAAATACTAAAAAAACTACCGGAATTGATCAACAGAAATGATGTGGTTTTTCGCCCTGAGAACCAGCATAATCATACATATTTTTCGTCACTATGCAAATGTTGAGAGAGTTTGTTTGTGTGTTGTGTTAATATATCATCTTATAGCCCTAACCTTGCACCTTCAAATTTTCACCTGCCATATATATCACAAGGGCATATAAAATTATGGCATAAAAAATTATCTTGAATTTGAACATAAAATACGAAAACCTTTTTTCTCGACCTTATATATTATTAAAAAAAAAGAATAAGATCTCACTTTTTAACCATAAATATCGTAAAAGAAGCGAGAGTCAAATTAGATTTGTATCGAACCATTTTTGATTTGGATATTTCCAAACCACCATTTTGTATTCAATTAAAATATTTCGTTACCTTTTCCTTCGTTCGTTCCAAATGGAAACCCATCACCAAAAGATCATAGTAAGCCTTTTCCATGAGGAACATTATTTAATAAATAACATGTACCCACTCGTCATAGACATTTACGTTTGCAATAATCGAAAGAAAACCCTATTAAAACCCTCTTTACACGCTCAGATACGAAAGATTACGTAAATAGGTATAGGGTTTCATACAGGCACGGCCATCGCCGGGAGAATATGACAGCGGTATTAATGTTCGCCACGATATAGATAATGATAACGTACCCCCATAAAACTTTCAACGGAAAGAGTATCTTTGGTTATGGGAATTGGGGCCTTAAATATAAAAAAAAAAACTTCGACCCACGCGGCGAGTTCGCCTGACGGTTCAGATTACGAGGTATATTCCTAATTAATTAAACGTCTTTTCATTTGAATCGGTAAGATTCGGTGTTTGGATTCCGTAAGATTTCTCGACGTGAAACGAGAAATGTTGGGCGCCGCTGAGCTTTTTTTAACGTTGTCTACCGTCCAAGTAACGATAAAATCGGCAAAGGGTTTCGTTTGTATGAGAATTTTATTAAAATTTGAATTTTTTATAATAAAAGCCAATATTCTCAGTTTTTCCCAATTCGTCGATTTTTTTTTTATATTCAGAACAATTTTATAACAACAGAAACATCGTTTTATTTACAAAAAAAAATTAAAACTGCCGTCGAAGATTCCCGTCAGGAACAAAGTTCTTTTTTTTTTTCAATATAATTAACGCAAAATAAGACATAAAACCAAAAACTTTCATTTATTATTGCAGGAAAAATATTAATTTATTATAAAAATAATTTGAAATAGATAATTATAAATTGAATTAAAATATTACTTAATAATAAATATCAAGAGAAAGAGAGAGAGAGAGATAGAGGAAGAGAGAAAGTTGCATGTAAGGGTCATAACACATTTGCATTATATTACGATTTCTACCAGTCGACTCCAATTGCAAGCCGCATTAAGGAATTACATTCCAAAAACTGTTGTTGCTGTTTATAGAATACAATCGTTTCTTGTATCTTATTGATCAATCATCATATTAATAATGTTAACATTTATACCAACCTAGAAACCCATTGATCTAGTCTAGAAAGCTTTAGAGGCCGTCCGTGCGCGATCGCGCAAACTCCTGGTCAAAAGCATCACATCAAAGGCAAACGCATCGTACATAGTTCTATTTTTTATTTAATAAATGACAGATTTTAACTATTGAAATTGAACAAAATGATGTGAATTTTGAAGTTCTAAAAGCTTTAGAACTTCAATACTAATAATCTTAATTTATAAAAAATCCAAGAAAGCAATAGAAGGAAAATATTTTTTAATCGTAGTTATACAATTATTTTCAAATTCTTTTATTTCGGTTTTTATAGATTATGTAATCTGGTTGATAGAGTCTGAGGCTGTTTGGTACGTATTTTTAAAGTAACAATTTAAATAAGTTTTCATAACTAGATAACGTATTTTAAGTCTTTGAAAACCAAGATTCCAGAAAACCGTGCTAGAAGTTAAAATTTTACTTGTTCTAGGCATTTAATGTTAAACTTTTAGTCAATTGACTCTCTAAAACAAGAATTAAACTTTTATGATTGTTCATTATCTAAATTCCATTCTTTCGAGCTTAGACACAATCAAAATTCTCTCAAACGCACCGAAATCAGGAAAGGCCTTTTAAAATCAAAGTCTCTCGATGTGAAATTAAAAGATTGTGGGAGAGTCGGCTGACCTTCCTAGTGTCTTTGTCAACAACTACGGATCCTTAGTTAAAAAGAGTATCCAGTTCGCGCTTGACTGATTTTTCAATCAAGAGACTTGGGTGGTTCAGTCGGCGCCTTTGACTTATTATACCAGGTCATTAAGAGTTAAATAGAGATTAAGTAAAACTGGTTTTACGACGTTTTGAATACATTCCAATTTTTATCCTGACAGATGTAAAATTTGATGTATCATAATGCGAATAGATCGTAACTTTATAGTCCAGTTTAACGGTTTGTACCCGAAACTGATCTGTCTGTTTAAAAGGTAATAACTGTTTTACGATTGGAAGCCATTTGATATTGTTCAAAAGAGTTATTACAGCATCATTCGGTTTTATGTTCTCCGTTACAGATTCCAAAAAGACCATGGAATCAGACGATAAAAAGTAGTTTCCAATTTATTTTATTATAACCATTGAGAAATTAAATACTTGGTATGTTGTAAAATCGATTCATTGTTTTTCATCTTCGAACATTACACATAAATAAAGTTATCGTATTTAATTATTTATATTGATTATTACGTTTTTACGAAATTCTGTCGTTACATATTTTTGTATGTGTTTTTATATTTGTTTTGGTACATAATTGTTGATTTGAAAAGTTCTGAATCGATTAAACAAATTTAGCAATTCAAGATTGTAATAAGCACTAATATAAACATAGATTTCTCGGCCTGAGCTTACGTGGTACCACCAAAAATGATGATTCTGAGGAAACTACATTTGATTTGTGTTGACTGCGTAAATATAAAAGCTGAAGAGTTCGCTTTATCTTGGGTCCCGTTTACCGCCCAAGCGATCACGCAATGCAGTAAGTACTGTGTACTAGACTACTTTCGTAGTAAATATGAATGATTGCCGATTAAACTTCATTTTCTAAATGTATCTCGAATACAGTTTATGTCTGATAAAAATCTGTGTAGGCATTTCTTAAAAGTGATAATATAATATGTCTAATTACGTATTAATTGTGAATAAGAACCATCAAAAACTTTAAAAGGTTCGTATACATTTACATTCATCACAAATATTCATACATAATAAATAAATAAATTTATTTAGTTGCAACGGTAAGTGTTCTTATAAAAAAGGAAAATAATGATGATAGTCACAAAGATGGTAGTAACTAATATTTAACATTGCGACAATCAAACGTAAGGTTGAAGCTAGGACAAGAAATCGATATACTGTCTTTGATTAAAATCATGACTAAGTTTCTGAAATAATTTTAAATAATTATTTCAGAAACTTTCTTCAGGTTACAAAGAATGTCTTACATCTAATTTTTAAAGCGCACAAATTAAAATATTAAACAAATACGTAAATAAAACACTACTACAAGATGTGTATTCTAATATCCTAATATGCTATTAGTACAACATCCAAATGCAACATTTGTCAAACAGCTGTCAACAAGCCAAGAGATTGCTGCCAAATGAGAAATAGTAACCCACACTTTACAGGTTTTTTAAACGTTTTTCATTGAAATAAATTGTGATTTGCTTTGAGAACAAGTGAATGATATTGTTAAAAGAAAATAATCGATAAAATTTTAATTAAAAGCACTGGCGTCCAAATAGTGATTGGCAACCCGGCAAAGACGTATTTCTCTAATAAAAACTATACGTAAAAATGCATTTTGATTAAAAAACAAATAGACGTAGAAATCACTCAGTCGGATCTTACAGAAGAGCAATTTTTGTTTACCTAGTTTAATAGTTGCAATTTTTCATGTAGCCCATCATTATATAATAAAAGCATTAACACACATTTTATTTATAATAAAATAAGTTATAGTTAAAAACCCTTTAGCTTCAGTAACAAAAAATTGAAAAGAAATAAGTAGGCTCCATTATAAAAATATTGACTATTTAAACTCAATATTGTAGTTTTAATTGATGTCTTCCAATTGCTTATATTTAGTGGTAGTACATTGGTACATAAATATAGCTTTTTTTCGTAATGAATCTAAAATTAATACTCATGCCGTTCAAATACATATTCCCTCATCGAACACTAAACTAAGCCCTTCAAATATTAATCATAACTTAAATACCAAATATCCGCTCACCGATTAATTCAGGCCTTTAAGTTTTTAATTAAACTGAAAACGGCACCGGGCTCACCGCCGTTCATAGTTTTCATAGAGCTGTAGAAGCTACTGAAACTAAAGCCCGTCACGGGCGCTCACTCCAGCTGTTACTTGACGCCATTATTAAGAGCTTTTCAAGACCAGGTGCTGATAATAACGGGAAAACGTTTAATTAATGAACACATAGGGGGCCGTCTGCATCAAACTACGGTTACGTTCTGTGACGCGTTGCGTTGCGCTGTTGTGTACTCTGAGCTCGAATTAAGTTTGCTTAAGTAAATTCGATTTTGCGCGAAGCCGCCTTTGATACTTCCAACAACCGCCCATCTATATATACGTTTTAATAACGCCTCAACCTTAATGAAAATAACATAATATGAGATGGCGTTTCTACCAAAATTTATTTACTATGGCAATAGTAAAGATACTAACAAACCGATATGATTTTTTCTTAGATAATTAATTTGATATTGCTTTGCGTTGTTGGCATTCGCGACTGAGCATATTCTACTAACTCCACTAGTGTTCACTATTCATTGATTATGCGGTGGACACTACCGCTAATTGGTCGGAGAATTATGTCGAAATATTAACCCGTCAGTCCCGGATAGTGTCGCCGCTTTGTTATAACACTTAGCGATAACTCCCAGTCCACATTAGTCGACCATGGACAGTTTAAGGTTCAAATTTTACTATATAAGATAGAAACTTATGGAAGTTTATTCTTCTGAAACATACAATTTAACATATAACGTCCACTGTAAGGCACAATTCTTCTTTAAAGAAGGCGCATTATGCTATAGTACCGACATTTCACGTATCATTGCAAGTTCTGTTAATCTTCTTCGATATACGGTTTACCCCACGATGGTTTACTAAATCGTTTTATGAAATTTAAAAGCTGTACTTTTAAATTTTGAACATTACAACGTTATACAAACAAATATAAACCAATGTTCAATTAATACTTTCGGCAAAGAAGAAAATGTAACACAAATATGTTAAGAATTTTTTCACTATATTTTTCTAAGTTTTCTTTTAACAAAAACTCATTTTGAAGATGAATTTTACTTTATGACATCGGTAAAATTACGCGTTAAAAGTACTTTATTTAATTGAAAACGATTTAATCGAAGTGGTTCTATATAATGAAATTGATAAGGACTGCTCCCACAACCTGCTTTTAAATTTACTTTTTCCAAAAGTAAAGTCTTTTAAGACGAATTTTGACTTTAAAATTAATTTGCAATAGTGATTTTTTGTTTATGAGAATTTAAAAGGATATCGGGGTACAGTCACATATACTTTTCCCAAAATTCTCGAGGATCTGTGCAGAAAAGGACTAATCAATTTATGACGTAGACAGGTACAACAACGATGATATTAACACCAAACATGGTCGTGAGGTACGAAAACATCTTGATCTACGATATATTAATGTAAATTTGAATTTAAATCGGAAAAACCTACTATTGTATTTACCACATATCAGGTAAATTTGTAAAAAAAAACCAAGAATAATAATAATAATATCTTCGGACATAGACACAGCACCATAACACCAAGACTCAAGATAAATAATAATTTTTAGTGATATAAATAAATATGTGTTTTGTTTGGGATTCGAACCGACATCCCCAGAGCAGTAACTAGGATCACTACCAACTGCGCCAATCAGGCAGTCTTTATTAAATAATCTAAGAGGAAAGATTTTATTTATGTTCAATTTTTTTGTGTAAGATTTTAATCATTTCGCTACTAATGCACGCCCACTTGTAAACTTTTCGGATTGAGGAGCTTAAATATTAAAGGTCTTCAAACTGAAGGATTGTGGGCTGTTAATAGGTCGGTTAATGGAATTTGTCAAATAACCAAACTACTTGATAACCTTGTCTTTGGTGCCTTTTCATCGTCTTGTGTCATAAGGCATATCGCTCTGAGGACATGCCGCGGATATTGAGGGAAATTTCGTACTGCAAAAGCGGGCCGTTCGGATGATTTACAAGCTGAGAACTAGAGCACCTCTTAGAAGTAAATTTAAGGAAATTGGAATCTCAACTCTGGCATCTTAATTTATATATTAAAATTTATACATGTAAAGAAAACATTATAAATGTACCATAAAAATAGTGATCTACAAATTTTGAATACATAAATAAAGTACACTATGTTTGCATGTTAGACGACTATCTATACAAATTTTCAGAAATAGACTACCCAAGCATACAAACTATTTAAATTGTTCGGTGTAATATAACACTTCACTTTCATTGATGCAATATATACATGAAAAAAAATCTTTGATATATATTTATATACCTATATTACATTTAATTTTGAAAGTGTCATGTAATAACGTGTGAAATAAAGATATTTTTTGAATTTGATTTCAACAACAAGACATCATCTGGAAACTCAACATAGCTTCCGAAGCATGTAGCGGGTGGTCTATTTCGACTTTAGTTGAAAATTTATGTACCAATTCACCCATAGACAGTATTCAAAATTCGACACCTTCCGATTTGAAGACGACACTCGTGACTGCTCATTCGCTCATCTTGCTTCGCGTTTAGAAACGCTCGCTATATATATCAGGGGTATACCTCGTCCGCTTATGAATCGACAACCAGAATATTCCTCAAAATAGCCATAACGTGTGTACATACATTATCATAAGCATGTCCCCATACGTTTATCGGGATCGTGTATCCTTCAGCGGCGTATTAAACAAACGGTAGCGGTCACGACTTTCCTATCTCGTCGAGGGAACGTGCAGAAATCACGGCCGCCTAGTAAACCACCCCGACACCTTCGGCGAATGGCAACCTCTAACAAGCTGTAGGCTTTAATGATGGCTGAGGTGGCATCTAGATGTATTTAATTGGTTATAGCCGTGTCTCGACGTTGTCTGGGAGGCGATTAAAACGCCTATTGCTTATTGATCTGCCAAATATGGCGCACGTGTATGGAATTCCTCACTGCGTCGGGGGTCCTTATTTAACGAAACGCGTAGATAAGTCAAGAACTTTGTTCAAATAGCGGGCCTTATTTAAGGAATGATATAGGTAGGTAAGTCAAGAACTCTATTCGCATAGACATTGATTTAAGAGTGAGATTAACTATTGCATTTTTCTTTTTTTTTTAATATGATTTATAAGGGTCAAACGAGCATGCGAACCACCGCAAACTCGATGGTCACCGTCACCCATGGACACTCACAAACCCGGAGAAGTCACTTGTGCGTTGCCAGCACTGTACTTTCTTCGCGCTAAAGCTATGAACAAGTACTTGATGAATGTTATAATGTTGGTACTAAAGAGAGAGTAACACAATACAATACAAAATTGTTTTGCAAAAATAGCGACAAGAAAGTATTGAAATATTTACAATTACAATTTTCAGAGAACAAGAGAAAAAGGACGCTAATAATTTTCACCTCAAAAATGCATGCAAGCATTGTTTTCCGAGCTCGGTACTACATTGCTTGAAACAATGCGGGAAGTTTAAGGCTAGTTGACCTCTTGGCACAACCGTTGCCTGGATTTTTTCAAGTTCTGCCCATTTCTATATTATCGATGCTTTCAAATCCGAATACAACGGGTTCATGTTTAGCCTGCAAATAAATAGAGCAATTTTTCATTTTCGTATTTTGTAGAGACAAATAAAATCACTTACTTTATGTTTCAGAGAACTCGAACGTCGCCACTGAATACGTCACAATGACATTTAAAATTTAAGACCCCAGTCCCTAAGAATAAAAAAGGTTTTGGAAGAATATATTCGTAGAGTAGAGTAACAATAATTAATCACCAACTTTTTGTGAGATAATGATGAATTAATAACCTTGTTGTTAATTCGTTACAATATTATTATATTAGATAGATAGATATTATTATTATTATATTAGACACATATACATATATTTGAATCCTGTAATAAATAATGAGTTATTTAGTTTTGCTATATCTAGAATTTTTTAGAGAAATCCTTAATTAGTTAAAATCTATTGATGGTTAACTCAAACCTTTGATTGTCATATTGCTTTTTGCGTTCATGGAATTTTATCTTAAGTGTACTTAAATCACTATAGCTTAAAATTGTTCTATGCATTCATTTATGCATTTGCGTGTGTATTTTTCAAAATGCAGTAATGTTTAAATGAAATTCCCTTTGAAGGCTCTCTGTACGCCTAGGAGAGGTCGCGTTGATATTTGTTTGCCTGAGCAGTGTTACAAGTAACGACACTACAAATTTATTTAAGTATGACTTTGGGTAAAATAATTTCGTATAAATCCAAAAAAAACTTTCCTATTTTTCTTAGAAGTTATAGAGCCCTTACACATGGACAGGTGGAGGCAACAAAGAAATACTGAATAAAGGTCGTCGTTACTAAAGAAGTCCTTAAATCTAATATCCTTCACATATAGAACGCTAAGAGTAAAATGCAACATAATCGTAGATGAACTGAAAAGGTGTGTTTATTTTAATAAATTTGTTAAGAGAAACGATTTAATTAAATCATCATTATTAGTATGTAAATAATTAATGAATCAAATATGGTTAATAATTTAAAATTCATTTTGGTAAATGTATTATAATAACCTAATACTTTAATTAACTGTTACGTAAAATTTTCTCACGTGCTTGCTACGATATAAATAAAATGATCTATGTGTGAAATTTATGTTAATACATAACTATAAACTATTTGATTCTGCTATTTTAAATGACAATGCTATGTTACTTATGTTAATGACAATGATATGTTAGGAAATAAATAAAGAAAAAGTATACGCTGTATTTATGAAATTTTGATTCAAATTTGAAACCTAATTAATTTTCCTCCAATATGTTAATAATTCTACAATTAAAACAATTTATTTCCAGTTACTTCAATGTATACAAAACGATTCTTGCAAAAGCTTGTATTTTAATGAAAACCAAAAAAGAAATCAGACAGTGTTTTCTGAGAAATATTGTAACTGCAATGCCGTATCTCAAACGAAAATATCGAAGAAAATGAACAGATTACATCCGGCGAACGATGAAATTTATGATGGCATTTATAATCCACGTAAACCAGAACCGTAAAGTATTCGTTAGCTAACCCAGGATTATTGTGAAGCTTTGTAACCATCAGTCAGCTACACAGTTCAATCAATTAACGAATTAAATTCCATGAGCTGATCTCTCTTGTCAGACACGGAGATACGCAAACAAACATCACTCAAGACGAGAATATCTATTTAAAAAAGCATTAAGGCTCTATCAGAGTATACAAAGATCCGAAGATAATTGTTTTATCTATGTTCGTCTATAATTTTTATTAACGAACTCTCGTACCGTGATAACCCACTTTGATATTAAATTGTCAAAAAATCGTTTATCGTCCATTTGTAACTCGCCCTAACGAGACGTATCTCTTATTAACGACAAGGTTCCACGTTCCGCAGTGGATATTATACGAGTTAGAACTGTGTCGCTCTATCAACGTATGTGGAATAAAACAAACGATCGTCCGATTGTAGTTAGACCGCGTCGATACACAGGCGGATGTGGAGGTGATATGGGCCTGACGCGGTGACGGTATAATAATAGTATGGCGGCTTGTTATAGAATAAAAACTGGGCGTAGGTTATGCTCCGCTGGCCGCGGCCCCTGCCTTTAGCGTGCACGCCTATCCGGGGCATGCTAATGCTATGTATTCGGCTGGCATCAAAGTGTGTAGATTTGTATTGCACGTATGTATATATAGAAAAACGTCGGTAATATAAAGAATGGCATTAGATTACTGAACCCGAATTCGTTCCCTGTTACTATCTATGATAGCTCCCAATCCTACTCGCGATCCAGACTACGATAAGTGCAACTGGGTAACAATAATGAAAATATTTTTATTTATTATATTGCATTAGTTGTTTTGCGCTTTGTGGCAGTTGAATATTTTGAATCTGAGTGAGTTTGATTTAACTATTGTACAAAATCATAATGTAGTATGGCAATTTCTTTTATGATATTTGTGTTTCGTTTATTATTATTATCTTATACATGTTGACTTTTTTTTCAATCACATGAATACACATCTAAAAGTTACATACAATATTTACAGATTATGTAATCAAACCTTTCTCGCGATATGGCGTGGCGCAAGATTTTGTTATAGTATACAATGATACTTAGCTGATTTTTTCCTTTAATATTATAAATCACTATCTTATTAAATTACACATTTGTTTAAAAAAAATGTATTATCATTTATTTCTATTTGAATATTTATGCTATGAACTTAATCACTTTATTAATTTATAACATGTAACTGGTCAAAACTGTGTTTAATGTTTCATAAAGTAAAACGAAATACTTGTAAAATTACAAAAATATTTTCTGTCTATTTACTTATTCGTTTGATACAGCCGTTTTGTTAGAAATTGACAATAAATATATTAAGTTTTTAAAAAAATTTGGTTGCCTGTAAAGTCGGTATACGGGCGAAAGTTTTACGTGACAACGACTTTGAATGGTAAAATCATTTTAATGTGAATATTCATTCGTATAGTAGGAAGAAGGATGAAATAATAGTAACAATTTAAAACATTTATTTATACAAAGAATTATATTTAAAACATTAATTTATACAAAGAATCTCGCACTGAATTTCATATTAACAAAATTTTATTTTTACCTTTACACATACATACGTATTTATATACAAATATACATACAATAACTTGCAATACATTTGCAAGCTATGCACTAATTCTCTAGTGCTGCGCGCGCGGCAGACCGATCATAGTTGAGTGGGAGAGAGACGCAAGGCATTCGGCCCTCTCTCGTTCGGTGACTCATCGTTACGTTACCGAGCGTTACACCTTTTTCATAAGTGACTCCCAGCCGCAACCTAATTTAAGACGTTGTCACGTCAAAATAGATTAAATGTTAAATTCGATTAATATTTTGGTAATACGGTTTATTACAAAAAACTAAAAATAATTTTACAAACAATCGTTTTAGCATACTGGTTCAATTAAAAGCGCTGAATATTCAGAGATTTTTTAAATAACATTGACTTTTGTTATTTTTCTTTTATTATAAAATATCAGAGTCGTACGACAATTTCTCAACATGTCGGCCTTATAATACTAAAATAAATATAGATTTCGACAATAAAGTCTATATTTAATTATAAATGTGTAGACTATTATTTGTTTATCGAATGACACTTATTCGATTTTACTATTATACCTATTAATGAATCTTTTTATTATCTACCTATATTACGTAATTGAAAATCATAACAGCATATCATAATATCAAAACATACTTTTTTTTGGTACGAAATAATTTTACGAATTTTTGCGGGTTTTTTTCGTATTAAACCATTTATAACACCAATATTCAAAGAAAAAGCAGTACACTGAGAAGAGCTTAGCAACTTTTTTATTATACTGAGAACGGCCGTCGAAGAATCCAGAAAACCGGTATCCAATAGATGGCACACACGTGCCACCCAATGGATGATGAAGGAGCTACCAAAATATTAATATACGAATCTCCTTAAGAATTTTTCATATTTTTTAAATTTTCTCAGTACTCAGCGAAATCCCAATTCAATGTCATCTGTAAACGAATATCGTTGGGTGTTTTACTTCATTTTACGCCCTTTTGATCGTCTTGTCCAAAGCTTATTCAAAGCTACAGCTTAATTAAATCTTTTATTTTTTAACGGATCAAAATTCACCTCTTCTCTGTGATGAAAAACGTATCACATTAAATATTATTAAAAGTAAAAGTATGAATTCACAAATTTGACAGAGAACAGTATAATTACAGTAGTTCATACTGTGTTCGTTATTCACATTTATTTGGACATTTAATCATTGTGGACCGGAAGTGTTCGGAGCACATGTGTGAGAGTCGAAACGCATAAAACTTTATTGCGCAATAATCATGTGATTCATCTATCTCTGTTTGGTTTAGTTAATCGGCGTATAATCGACTTTTTTCATTGTAATTTACTGAGGTCATAACATGAATGCCCGTTTCCTTTAGCATTAAGCCAGTTTTTTTGGTTTAAATAGGTAATAACTAGTAATACAAAAACCAGTCCATTTCAAGTCAACTTCGAACAATTATCAGCTACCCAAGACATAAGTGAACACATATTTCTATTTACTTTTTCTATTGGTGATTATTGCACTGTCTAAAATACTTTATTTCTTCAAATAATCCATGACTCAATACCTCTTATAATTTAACTGAAAGTGAAATTTTAATTTTACTATTCTAAGAGATCAATAGGAACATTAATTATTTGAATTTTTTAGCTGTATTACTGAAATTGATGTACTTAGCAAAATCTATTATTCAAGAACCAGCTTAGATCACAAAACCGTAAGTAACCAATGTTCAACATATTGGCAATTTGAGCCGAATATTTGAAAATATAATTAAGAATAATATTTCCGAGGTTTGTAAGACAAAAGACTTGGAAAATCTACAAAACGACGTCTTGTAGATCTAAACTTAATGAATATAGTGAAAAATCACAGCAATAATAAAATTTCTAATGGTGATTGAAGAATAAAATAATCTCTCAAGAGAGAATATGGTAAAAAGGAAGGCATTTAGAGCACCAAGGGCAGCCTGCCGAGTACTCTATTGGTTTCTGTAGAGTTTGCGTGGGATAAAGAAGTAAAAATTTAGGTTTACCAACCGATTAATTGCTTTAAGACTGCATTTAACCAAGTAAAATAAACCTCCATTCTTCACTCACCTGTTATGTGAACTTTCAAGTTATAGCCAACGACTAGGCTATATATACACAGGCTAGGCTATATATACACAATAATGATTTAGTTTATGCACATGTAGTTAGTTGAATTGCCTAAAAGTTTTAAATACAGCAAAAAGTTTTCGTTAAAAATTATTAATACTAATTTATTGATGAATAATTCAAATTTACATTATTTAAGGACTCCTAATTGCCGAACCTTTCTAAAATCGCTTTTACTATGATCGTTTTTCTTTTGTTTAGAAATACAAATACATCTACTGTAATTTACAGTGCTCTAACTGTCGTAAGCGATTTCAAATTATTACGTCAAACTATTTTACGTCATACTTAACGAAATTCATGGAATAATATTTACTTATTTGTGTATTGCGTGATGGTTCTTTGAAAATAATAATGACTGGCATCCAGTCGAAAGTAGCATAACAATATTTCAAGTCCGAATCGTATAAACAGCAATCGTTATAACTTTTATAGTTGTCAAACGTCATTTAATAAATCATGTTAAATATTCAAAACAAACTTAGTTTGGAAATTTAACAAAAGAAACATTAAATTATAATTCCGAGAAAGGCGACGTCGTAATTTTGCACGACGACGGCAATAGGATTTTTAATTCGTTCTAAATCGAATTGCTTTACGTAGGGTGCTCTAGAATTTTTAAATGCTTTCAAAATTCCACGCACAGAATCGAGTTTTAAGGGCACAACTCCTGCGGGAGACGGTGAGCGGCCCTTCCGTCCTGATGGGAGCTGCTATTTATCGCGGCCGAAACGGCAAACATTGGGGGTCTCTCGCAGCCGACGCTCAGCCGTCCGCCGCGCGGAATCCTTTGCGAGTGAGGTTTACGACTGTTCATTATTAACAAGTCTCGAATTTATTACGCGATCGACCTCCGGCTTTTCATATCATAATCTGGAAGCGTTTTACTGCCGTCCGATCTCTCGGGCTGTGAGCTCGGGGAAATTAATTTCATCCGAAAATAGCGGTAAATATTTAACTTCACATTTTGAGCGAACGATTCATCTTTGTTCAGTTGAATCGCTGCGTCTTCACTTCAACGAGACACGTTCATCTGTTTATGCCTGTGTTGAATGAAATTCAAAAAATTACATATGTTTTCAGTTATTGAAAACGATGAAGAAATATTTCACTACGTAAGATTAGATATTTACGTAATTCTCTTATAAAAACGTGAAAGAAAATGCGTATTTACTTCAAAATTAACACTTAATTGATATAATATGAACAGCATATAAAGCTAACAGATTATGTGAAATAATCTCTTTATCGGCTGAACGAGTTTTATGAACGTAGTGAACTGATTAGGGGCCTTTTTTTTTTAATCAAAAATCTATGAAGAACAGAAAAAAGTAACTAAATGCAATAGAGCAACACAATTGATATCAGACCGATATTGCAATAAAGAGCAAGAACGGGATCAAAGTTAAGAGCTGAATCGAGATGAACACAATCTTTAGCAAATTTTCATTTATGTATAGCGAAGCTGGCGAGAAACAGAATAAAATTTGAAATTAAAATATTTTTTGTAGTTAACATTGTCAAAAAAAAATCTTAAAAAACGAAGATACATAGGAAAATTGTCATGAATATTGATACATCGCTCATAGAGAATTTCCCATTTTTTTTGATACTAATAAAAATAAATTCACCTCAAATATTTTATTAGAAGTATAAAAGAGTACATTGCGCTATCTATGTATGTGCCAGCTTGTATGTATGTTATAGAGAATCGTATCATAAGAACGAGGGTCAAAAATGTTTTCAATAATGGGCATGCACTATACTCTTAAAAAATATTGTTTGTTGACTCAAAGTTTGTTGTCTGTCATAGGTGAAAAGTACAGCTTACGGCGGCATCTGCTTATATGTAGTGAATTAACACAAAAATGTATTTTATCTTTTTTTTATGAAACATTTGTGTATACAAACTGTATACAATCTATATACATACATACATACATACATAGGTATAATACTATATACATAATGTAGAGCCCAAAACAGCTGCTTTTAAAATTTTTGTCAGTTTTTTCTGTGTATTTGTCTGTTTGTTCTCTGTATTTGCTTGTTCAAGCATTACATGGACCGATTTGAACAAATATTTTGTGTTTTATAAGCAGTAACCTACTGCTGGATAGAAAAGACTCAAAAAAATGTTACCTATCTGACGTTAGATTTTTCTAGTGTGTATCTTTAAAAAAAATGTGTCCATTGATCAATAACTTTCTTATTTTTTTAAATCAATAAAGGTAATGAAAGGGAAGAAATTTGCTATAAATATTTTAGGTTTGAAGAAGACCCCATTTTCTGTGCGTGATGAAAGGCAATGAAGGAATGAACGACAGCTTTCATGACTTATAAAACGATGTTATGTTTCATAACCACCAGACGAACGAAGTCGCAGGCCGTTGCCCGCTAGATGTTGCTAGTAATTAAATACTACAATAAATAAGAATTTTTTACGACACCTAGAACACCATAACAATATACATAACGATATAAAAGCATGCGTACTGCATCTGCTGTATGGTTGCGTCCACTAATAGCAATTACTCTTGCGGCTATGGCGTGACAGCGAAGCTCGCTACAGTTGCCACCAAAGTCACCATAAAGCTCACATGCCGGTCCGGTTTTACAGCGCCATAACAATCTCGGGCCGCCCAAAGGATAGCCGAGGTTCCCCAAGGAAAGCTTGTTTGCCCCCGCTGAATTGTTCTACAAACATTGTTCCACGACAAATAGTTTTACGGCGCTCCATATAATTTCGGCTGCGGACCGACAACGTTGCACGACACCGTTTCCTAGTTGCGATGTTTTTGTTGACGAAATTTTGTTACGGCCGTTTCGCTTTTAAACAATAAAACAACAACAATTTAGGGCACTCTGCGCGACAATAGTAGCTCGGAAAACAACTCTCACTTTTTTGTTCAAGGGGGTCGGCGGTAATACGCGAGGGTGAATAAAATACCCTTATATTGAGTATTTTCATGGAATTTCACTGTTTAAGGAGGACCGTCATATTTTTACTTCGTCTTTCTTTCCGTTGATTATCAAAACGACCTTCGTTCAATTTCACTTTCCAAACATCTTAAAGAAAAGTAAATGAGACGCCGATGCCGATGGACCCCACCCACGCCAATACGACGTAACACTATTTTTTGTTTATTTTTCTAAACATCCAAAATACAAGGAAGTGCAATTATTTACTTCGAGATGTATCCAATGAATTAATATGTAATTTATAAAACAAAGCTTTGAAGTTTGTGTATATATGTACGTCAAAACTTTCAGATATTCTCACCGTTTTATGAATTCGATGATAAAATTTAATAACTTATTTTCTTGTTATTAAATTACCATAATTCTGCCAAATATAAAGTATATTTTCCATTGAACTTCTACTAAATCTACTTGATAAAATTATAAGACAAAGTGGATAAAAAACAATTATTAACAATGGGAATATATGTTTTCAAATCCAATCCCATGGACAATTATTTCAAATTATCAAATAATTTTCAATAAACTCAATTTTCAAACAACTTTTAAATCTACCACGCAAATTAAGTTCTATGTCAATTCTGAATGATATTCAACCCTGTCCAAGTCTGTCTAAAATACTTACCAGTATAAATGCCAAGGTGTAGAAGAATGAACTTCGAAAAAAAACACGTCGTGTCTTATTTATACAGGCATCGGGCTTTAAGCCACAAGCTATGAAACACGTTCCCGGAGAGACGAGCTTTCCTCGCGCGGCTCGGACTTCGCGTCCTCGTGACTGACTTTTAGCCTGAATATTTTACGAGAACAGCCTTTGATGTTGCTACTGTTGCTTTCTTAAATCGCGTGAGTTGTACTGAAAAAAAGATTAACGTTGCCCGGAAAGCTCAGAGACATCTCTAAGTGCGGTAGGTTAACTTTGAGACAAAATTGATGTATATTTGTCGCAGGTTTCATACGAAATTTCTAAGTTTAGAATTACCTACATGGTACATTTTTTCGAAGCAAAAAATTGTGATCATTGTATTCAATATTTAATTTAAACAGATTATATATTGAATATTTTAAGTTCAAATCTAAATTTTTGGAATTATTGTCTATGTATCTGTATGTCTGTCTGTTTACAAATTATCAACTATCACTGTTAACTGAAACAATTTCGAAAATATTCTTATATTTGACTACGCTAAACTTATGTAATAAGATGTGTTGTTATGTCGTTCGATGGGTCATTTTGAATTATGTACTTTTATCTTCACAAAATAGTTGAATTGATTACTTACGTCATTTTTATTCCCAAAATTTATAATCACTTTCCCTAGAAAGCCAGTGGGTGACTAACGTCACTCAACGTAAGGCAATCTGAGAAATACGGAAAAGGTTGAGAAAAATTAATAAAATGATTATAAACAATAGACAACGAAAGTGAATTGAGTGAATCGCGATGCTCACTGGACGATTTTGGCCACGCTCCTGGACTTTGGGACGGACGCCGGCTGTGCAAGGTAAGCCTCCGCTGACGGACAAAGTCCCTAATGATACACGCGCTTATATTGATTGTACCCAATAGAACTTTCTTATTTCAATAGAGTCGTCTCTACATGACGAAATTCAATACGAAACTTTATTACCACTTCCAGTTTTAGAGCAAACGAAGCCTAAATGTATTTTATAGACACGAGGGTCTGAGCAGCAGTCTCAATAGACTTTATTTGTACTTACTCAAGTCTAAACTTAAGAGCTCAATGTAGTAAAACCGCTCCTTTTGCTTTCTATTCCGAAGTCGTTTCGAATTTCTGCAAAATTAATGAATAAATTTTGACAGAACTTCCACGCGGAGTTGAATTGTTCCCTAACATCTTGTATATCTATCGTAAACTAAATATGTACTTTATTTTCTGAAATTTATTTTAAATTTTATTTAGTAATACTAAGCAAATCTTAGTAGGTACGTAAAGTTATGCAAATCTACATGCAAATACTGATGACAATGACGGACACCTGCCGGTATCGTCAATATCATAATCAAAATAGAACGTGACAATATAGAAACCTAAGCTCATAGGTACTTCGTTTGTATTAATTTGTGCCATAAATACAAGTAGATACAAACCTTCAAAACCTCACTTTGTATAATATTCAAATTGTCGAAGACACGTTTCGATTATATTATTATTATTATAATTTTCATTTTCTTCTCACTTAACCACCTTTTGATGTTCTTTCTGCTCGTGTGGATAAAGAAGTTTGCTCGAAAATTTGACCTCATCCCGATCTCATTACCCATGCCGATCTGAATTGTTTATTCTCGATTCTATTGTCGATTTAAATCCCTTTTCCTGTTCTTGACATTTGAAATAAAGCTAGTAACGAAACATAGTAGACAAAATAAAATAATAACATGTAAACTGTTTTTTTTTCCTTTCTTCACAACTTGCACCTTATTACGTGGAGTAATATGCATACCATATTTGTCGTATAAGTTTTATTAGGTACTAAATTTTATCAAAATCGATTAAGTCCTTAACAAGAAAAGATAAATACATAAAGAAAAACCAGTCTATATCCTTTCCCAAACTACAAGTTATCGCAGTAGCGACTTTAATAAGCATTGATTTTGAAATATAGTTTCAAAAATATAACAGACGTTCAGACAGAAAGATAAAATTACTTTCGCATTTATAATATTACTTACTATGAATGTGAGTTTTAAGAAAATGTATCATAAAATAAATCAACGCGGCTTAACTGAAAAACGTATAATTTGCCAAAGAATAAATTGTCATCAATTATGTGTCGTCATAAGCTCTAAGATAAACGAAAGCAAAAAGCATTTTCTTTATTCGTCATCCAAATTTATACGTTTATAGAATTAAATGCCCACGCACGAAACCTGATAAGCGGACGAGCTTTTAATATGAGGCACATTAAATAATAAAAAGCCTGCCCGGAGGCTCGCGGGCGCGGCCACTCGATCTTAATTTACAAATTACGGTCACATCGAAGCAACTTACGCGCCATTTAGCGGGCCTTGTTAGCACCGCCGCGGAACCTCGCCGCGACCTCTCCGGATTTGTTCGTGTCTTATCAACTGTCCTTAACATTATTACGGTGTCATAGCCGGTACAGAATGTACGAATGTATTCACTTACCAGTCGATTTAAGTAGACGATGACTTGAAAATATTAATGGAAAAAAGTGTGTTCGAAACAAAACGAAACTTGAATTATGTACGTTTTATTAATAAATATATAAGTTATGTTATACACGTACCTTGTATACAATATATAATAAAAATTGTGTAAATTTTTTTTGGATAGGGTTTGCGTAAAATACATTCTTAGTTAGCGTCTACATCCCGAAAAAAGTAACTGCGCCAAATTTCAAGTCACTCGAACCTATAGTTTCCGAGATCACATATTTATATAAATAGATAGAATTATCATTTTGTTATCTTTAACTTAACGCTGACTTATGTAATCACATGATATAATCTACAATGTTCATAAGCTAATAGTGGTCACAACATATTTAGAACTCCGTTAATTTAAACAGCCTTATAAAAAGTACAATCATAGACGTCGGGGAGTCTTATTACGCACTATAATCTCCGCGCTAACCGTTATAAACCTATCAATCTACGGAATTGGCCACGGTGGGATTTAATAAGAGATGATCGGTTTAAATGTGAAAATTATAATGTTGCGGGTCGGGGCAAAGTCGGCGCGGCGAGTTCGCGGCAGCTGGCCACATCGCCGGCGCTCTCGCCCCAAATTATATGATGACGGTCTTGTTAACTGCACTGGAATCCTTGAACTGTGACGATAACAAGTTGCAGTTAAAAAAAAAACCCAACCGAGATACAGTCTCTGCTCGCCCTTATAAATTAAGGGGCCTCGACGCAAACCGGGGGCCAATTAAGGAATTTATAACCCGAACGCGCTATAAAACAATAAATACAACAAAGTTACCCGACTACTCGGCCTATTAATTAAATGTAACGTTTTCTAATGTCGAAACTATGTATACGTTATCTTTATTGGGGATGTCATCCGAAATAATTAGGATTGTGTGTAATAAAAAATCATTAACTGTTTTTTTTTTTTTTGTATAATAAAACTGGAAACTTTTGACGGAGATTTGTGTATGTATAATGACGTTTGAGATAGAATATAATTTACATTGAACTTATGACGAAAAAATATGTCTTAGTAGGTGTATAAATCACTTATTAAAAACACTACATATAGTGTTACAAAACAGTTTTGATATTTATTGCATACTCTAATAAAATTTTTCAGTCAAGAGTTAAGACATATTGTTAAAATCAAAAAGTTGTACGAAAGTGAAAAATATCCTCAACCAATATTTTAGCAATCCTTTATGAAAGACCAATTGTTAAGATAATAAAGAAATCCAAAATACAAACACGAAACATTCATCGCAATTACATACTGCAGCCAGTTGAAAGGAATGTCAAATGCCTTAGTACTGTCTACTGACACTTAATTGAACTGATTGACATCTTAAAGTCTTAAAACAAAAAGCTATCTACAGCTGATCTAATAATTCAATATTCTTTATTTTTAAGTGAAAAATTATACCTTTTAATTTATTTTTTTGGTTTGTTGGATAACGAGTTTTATTTTCTTTAATTAAGTTTTATTTTTATTTACTTTTTGTTAGCCCTTTATATCGATGATTAAATAAAAAGATCAGCGTTCTCAATGCGAGTCCAGTTAATTGAATGGTAAGTTTGATAGAACTGCAAGTAATTGTTATTACATAAATACACAAAAAACTTATCTTCCTTAAACGGAATTTAACGTTCCAAAATTAACTCATATTTTAAATGGTTTGCCGAACGATAAGCGATTTATATGATTTTGTTAAAAATATATAATTTTTATATTAATTTAAAATAAAAATTACCAAAGAAACTCAATAGTTATTTTATAAGACTTATCGTAAGACAACCCAAACTTTAAGTACAATTTTATAGCGTAACAAAAATTTATAAAATTGTAATCCTTAGTTGTGCTGTTGTGTGATAATAATATATCTTTCAAGATAATTCTTATACCAAATCTAAAAAGATATACTTTTATATCGGTTGAAGGTAGATATTTTTGAACAAAGCGCAATATAGGACATAGTGTGTAAGAAAAATATATTTGTGATCCATATTATTCCACAATAATAATACATAGTATAATATTTAAGGCCTCTCAAAGCTTTTGTGTCTAATGCCCATTGCGACTAGAACTAGTATTTTTTACTCTCAAACCTGTTCTTTACGACGTGCTTCATACGATGGCGGTCATAAGAGAATTTTCCAAAAATACTTATAATTGTACAATAAAAACAAATAGGTACATAAATTATAAGTTAAATTTGATTAAGCATGGCTTAAATTCTCTGAAATAAAAGATGTAAACGTTTAAAGACATGCATAAACTTCCAAATACTAGCGTTCCATATAGCTTCGCTGTGGTAAAACAAAAATTGAGTTTGAATTTGACTATTTTATTTAACACAAATTGAAAAAGGATGTTACCTTATAAATGCAATCTTTAAATGTTACTATAATTTACACTAATATTACATTTATTAATGATGCTATAAACTAGTACTAAATCAATAAAAATGATATACTATTGTTATATTATTTTTTTCCTTTTCATAAAAAATTCGTTATCTCTACTTTAACCTAACAATAAGTAAATAAATAAATTAAGAAAGAACATTTTTTATGGCACTACAGTTCAATTTCTTTTAGTTCTACCTAAATTCTTTACAGAAATTGATTTCGATTTTTGATTTACTGCCAATATTTTGAACCTTGTAAAATATTCCAGTATCATACAGCAACAGATAATGTGTTATATATATCAACTAAATAGTGTTTCATAATATATACCAAAACGCTGTACAGAATGATCATGGTGTGCTTAGACTCGCAGAGATTCGAAGAAGAAATTTCACATAATAACAAAACATTTGAATTTTAGTTTGCTTCTACCGGTTTACCTAAATCAGCGACTAGAAAGGTTAGTGGCACATAATTTAAATTCAGGTACTGGGTACGTACGTGCATAACCAACGAAAAGGCACGAGTATATTAGGTATTAACTTACGCGCCGGTTCGTTAATTTCTTGACGCACACAAATCGTAACAGATATCGATCTGTGGAAGCCATCGCAGACAATCCGGTAACTATTAACCGGCGCAATCATGGCGATTGTTAAACGAAAGTGGCGTCGGACTGTTTACTACGAGAGGGGAACGCATAAATCTCTCTAATTTATAACCGAAAACATAATAAGAGGAAAACGTGGCCATTCCCCCGCCCTATAAGCCAGTGTGTCAGGTCGCTCCGCTTTAGTTCCTCGGTAATTTATCGCATCGACTTGTACGGGCATCAGCCGTCTATA